>CAUYUJ010001267.1:0-103124 GCA_963575745.1 Prorocentrum cordatum
TACTATTACTACTACTACTACTACTACTACTACTACTACTACCAACCCTACTACTACTACTACTACTACTACTACTACTACTACTACTACTACTACTAATACTGCTACTACTACTACTACTACTACTACTACTACTACTACTACTACTAGTGCTGCTAACCTCGTGCCGATGAGAAAAAAGGACTCCCACCCGTCCCAGGCTTGAGTTGATTACCCACGGCCAATGAGAGTTTGGTCAGGGGCGCGGGGCGCAGAGGCCGAACTTGTTTATCACTGTGAAAAGTTCACCATCGAGGTTAACTTCCTTCTTATGTTGAGATAGAAACATCAAACGAAGCGAAGACGTTTTCGAGGATGTCTTAAGCGAAACCCACAATTTTTGGAGGCAGCCTCAAGCGAAACGATCAATGTTTCAAGGATGTCTCAAGCGGAACCAACAATTCTTCGAGGATGTCTCAAGCGAAGCGAGAGACTTGTCGATGAGAGACTTCCTCCTCCTCCTCCTCCTCCTCCTCTCTCGCGTTCTTTTTTTTGTTTTCTCTCTCTCTCTCTGTCTCTGTCTCTCTCTCTCTCTCTCTCTCTCTCTCTCTCTGTCTTTCTCATTCTCCCCCTGGCCCCCTGAACTCTATTTATCGCTGCGGATTACTATCCACGAAAAACGAGGCACGTGAGCTACCCTACACGAGCAGATGAAAATCTGAATTTCCATTGTTCGCTTACACATTAAATTTAATAGGTTTGGAACGTTGGCTTTTCTCCTCCGCCTCCTCCTCCTCCTCCTCCTCCTCCTCTCTCTCTATCTCCTTCTGTCTGTCTATCTTTCTCTACCTCTCTCTCTCTCTCTCTCTCTCTCTCTCTCTCTCTCTCTTTCTGTCGAACTATCTGTACATGTCTGTCTTTGTCTCTATCTGTCTTCCTCCTTCTCCCACTGGCACCCTGAACTTTGTTTATCGCTGTGGTTTACTATCTACGAAAAACGAGGCACGTGAGCTACCCTACACGAGCAGATGAAAAACAGAATTTCCATTGTTCGTTTACAAATTAAAGTTAATAGGTTTGGAACGTTGGCGTTTCTCTTCCTCTTCCTCCTCCTCCTCCTGTCTCCTTCTGTCTGTCTATCTTTCTCTAATTTCCTCTCTCTCTCTCTCTCTCTCTCTCTCTCTCTCTCTCTCTCTCTCTCTCTTTCTCTCTAACTATCTGTATATGTTTGTCTCTGTCTCTCTATGTCTTCCTCCTTCTCCCCCTGGCACCCTGGACCTCGATCCTCGATCTTCGATTTTCGACCCTCGGACCTCGATCCTCGGACCTCGCCGCCGTCGATCCTCGGACCTCGATCCTCGACTCCGAGATCTCGATCCTCGATCCTCGGGTTTCGATTCTCGATCCTCGATCCTCGGCTTTCGGTCGTCTTAACATCATCTCTTTCTCCTCCCACATGTGGGCCTCCAGTAGGCAACATGTATTAATCCCCCCCGCGACACAGAACCTTTGTTATCCCTGTGGGAGGCAATCTCCGTTGGGACACGGTTACTTATTTACTACCAGTAATTACTGCTAAAGTGCAAAACTTATACTTACTACTAATACTACTACTATACTACTACTACTACTACTACTACATACTACGATTATACTACTTTACTATACTTACTACTACTACTACTTACTATTACTACGCACTCTAAACTACTACTACTACTACTACTTACTACTAATACTAGGACTACTACGACTACTACTACTACGACTCTTACTTACTAATACTACTCACCAAACCAATACATACTTACTACCACTACCACTACCACTACACTTACCATTACCACTACCACTACTACTTCTACTACTACTACTACTACTACTACTACTACTACGACTACTACGACTACTACTACTACTACTACTACTACTACTACTACTACTACTACTACTACTACTACTACTACATACTACTACTACTACTACTACTACTACTACTACTACTACTACTACTACTACCACTACTACTACGACTACGATTACTACGACTACGACGACTACTACTACTACGACTACTACTACTTATGATACTACTACTACTACTACTACTACTACTACTACTACTACTACTACTACTACTACTACTACTACTACTACTACTACTACTACTACTACTACTACTTTACGACTACTACTAACTTCTACTACCTACTCTAAACTACCTACACTTACCCTACAAACACTATACACTACATACACTACACTACACTACACTACACTACACTACACTTACACTACTCTACAATACACTACACTACACTAACACTAACCACACTACACTACATACACTACACTACACTCTACTACACTACATACTACTACTACTTCTTACTCTACCACTACTACAATATACTTACTACTACTTACCTACTACTTTACATACTACTACTACTACAACTCTACTTTACTACTACTACTACTCTATACTATTTCTACTACTACTAATACTACGACTGCTACGCCTACTACGGACTTAGACTACGACTACGCTATACTCCTATTCTACTGCTGACGGACGACTTACTACGGACGACGACGATACTACCACTTTACTACGACTACTACTACTACTACTACTACTACTACTACTACTACTACTACTACTACTACTACTACTACTACTACTACTACTACTACTACTACTACTACTACTACTACTACTACTACTACTACTACTACTACTACTACTACTACTACTACTACTACTACTACTACTACTGCTACTACTACGAATACTACTACTACTACTACTACTACTACGACTATCACTACATCTACTACCACTACTACAAATACCACTACTACTACTACTACTACTACTACTACTACTACTACTACTACTACTACTACTACTAGCTACGACTACGACTAGGAGGAAGAAGAAAGAGGAGGAAGAGGAGGTTGAGTAGGTGGAAGAAAGGGTGGGGATGAGGAGGAGGAACAGGAGAAAGAGGAGGACGAAGAGGAGGAGGAAGAGGAGGAGACCCGCGCGCGCCCGCTGGAGGAGGACGAGATTGTTGAGGCAGAAAAGGGACGCTGGGGCCCGCGCGGTCGCCCTCGGGCAGCTGCGCGCCCTGGGGCGGTGAGGGGAGCAAGTATGATCGAACAAACTGGACAGACCCTTCCTCTATCCTTTTCCCCCTTTTCCTCCTCCTCCTCATCCTCATCCTCCTTTTCCTCCGCCACCTCTTTCTTCCCCTCCTCCCGCACCAGGGACGGTACAAGCCTGGGTGGCTTGAGCGTTTTTCAAGGGAAAAAAGAAACCTTGAATCCTGTGCGATTCCAAAACAAACGACATGCTCTTGTAATGCGCAAACTCATGTCGCGGCGAAACGCAAAGTGATTCCTTACGCGGCTGAAAACAATATGATCCCCGTTGTGTCGGATTCCAACAAAAACGTAATCCTTTTCCAGAAATGCATAAAGATTGTCATTGTGGCCGAAAAAAAAAATCCCGGTGTGGCAGAACACAAGAGGATTCCTTTTGTGGCGGAATGACAAGGGAATCCTTTTGTGGCGGAATACCAAAGGATTTCTTCTAAGGCGGCATACGCAAAGATTTCTTATGTGAGCGGGGAAGGGGCGGAAGACGATTGTAAAAAACAACCTGACAAAACAACCAAAGATATGTCGGCCGAGTTGTGACGATGGCCAGAAAGATTTGCCCGAAATCATGTGTTTGGTGTGCATGTGTGTGTTGGGTTCTTGTTGGCGGTTGTTTCAAAAGTTTCCCCCCATCTCCGCTCACAGTAGGAATCATAATGCATATTGCCTTGGAACCCTTTTTGGTATCCCGCCACACGAGGATTCTTGTATTCTGCCGCAAAGAAAACGCTTTTCTACTCAGCAACACAAGGATTCCCTCTGCATTCCGCCACGCAATGAATCCCCTGGTGATCAACCACAACAGGATTCCTGATTACTTTGCCACAAAAGGGATCCCCGAACACCCCGCCACAACAACAAATCCTTGCTGGTTTCTGCCACGATTACCCAGGGACGTACCCAACCCTTTGGCAACAAGTGGCATTATCAACTGGCGCTTTCAAAATAGCTAAACATCCGCTGGACGTCCAAGAGGCCCACGAAAGCGACGACAATTGCATTCTTGGCAATCGCCGCGCTTGAGGGTCAAGCGCGGCGATTGCCGACAAATCCCATCGGCTTCAACTTTCGGGAATCCCTGGCAAATCCCGATAGTCGGTACTCTTCGCTAGAGTGGCTGTCTTGGGCCGTTTTGGGGCCTCGTGGGCAGTCTTCGGGCCCTCTGGGAAGCCTCTTGGGCCGTCTTGGGGCAGTGCCTCTTGAGCCGTCCTGTAGCTCCGGAAAGCCGAAAAGACGAGAAGGCCAAAATCCTTCAAAAACCATCGTAAAATTCATGGTTTTGGCCTCTCGGGGCCCTCCCATGAAGCCTTTTGGAGGCCTCTTGGAGCGTCTTGGAAGCCTCTTGGGCCGTCTGGGGCCCACCTTGAACGTCCTGGAGCGATCGTTCGGCGTCTCAGGAGCCCACGAAAGTGCCGACAGTTGCGCAGTTGGCAGCTCCCCCCGCAGGGAGCCGCGAGGTCCCGACGCGATCCGCGTGTAACCCCACTCCGCTGGGCCTCCCAGGAGCCCACGAAAGTGCCGACAGTTGCGCAGTTGGCAGCTCCCCCCGCAGGGAGCCGCGAGGTCCCGACGCGATCCGCGTGTAACCCCACTCCGCTGGGCCTCCCAGGAGCCCACGAAAGTGCCGACAGTTGCGCAGTTGGCAGCTCCCCCCGCAGGGAGCCGCGAGGTCCCGACGCGATCCGCGTGTAACCCCACTCCGCTGGGCCTCCCAGGAGCCCACGAAAGTGCCGACAGTTGCGCAGTTGGCAGCTCCCCCCGCAGGGAGCCGCGAGGTCCCGACGCGATCCGCGTGTAACCCCACTCCGCTGGGCCTCCCAGGAGCCCACGAAAGTGCCGACAGTTGCGCAGTTGGCAGCTCCCCCCGCAGGGAGCCGCGAGGTCCCGACGCGATCCGCGTGTAACCCCCACTCCGCTGGGCCTCCCAGGAGCCCACGAAAGTGCCGACAGTTGCGCAGGCAGCTCCCCCCGCAGGGAGCCGCGAGGTCCCGACGCGATCCGCGTGTAACCCCCACTCCGCTGGCCTCCCAGGAGCCCACGAAAGTGCCGACATTTTGCGCAAATTGTGGCAGCTCCCCCCGCAGGGAGCCGCGAGGTCCCGACGCGATCCGCGTGTCCCCCCACTCCGCTGACCTCCCAGGAGCCCAGAAAGTGCCGAAGTTGCGCAGTTGGCAGCAGGGAGCCGCGAGTCTCGGCGCGATCCGCGTGTCAGCAGCTGGCCTCCCAGGAGCCCACGAGGTCTCTGCGTGTCCCCCCACCCGCTGGGCCTCCCAGGAGCCCACGAAAGTGCCGACAGTTGCGCAGTTGGCAGCTCCCCCCGCAGGGAGCCGCGAGGTCCCGACGCGATCTGCGTGTCACCCCCACTCCGCTGGGCCTCCCAGGAGCCCACGAAAGTGCCGACAGTTGCGCAGTTGGCAGCTCCCCCCGCAGGGAGCCGCGAGGTCCCGACGCGATCTGCGTGTCACCCCCACTCCGCTGGGCCTCCCAGGAGCCCACGAAAGTGCCGACAGTTGCGCAGTTGGCAGCTCCCCCCGCAGGGAGCCGCGAGGTCCCGACGCGATCCGCGTGTCACCCCCACTCCGCTGGGCCTCCCAGGAGCCCACGAAAGTGCCGACAGTTGCGCAGTTGGCAGCTCCCCCCGCAGGGAGCCGCGAGGTCCCGACGCGATCTGCGTGTCCCCCACTCCGCTGGGCCTCCCAGGAGCCCACGAAAGTGCCGACAGTTGCGCAGTTGGCAGCTCCCCCCGCAGGGAGCCGCGAGGTCCCGACGCGATCTGCGTGTCCCCCCACTCCGCTGGGCCTCCCAGGAGCCCACGAAAGTGCCGACAGTTGCGCAGTTGGCAGCTCCCCCCGCAGGGAGCCGCGAGGTCCCGACGCGATCTGCGTGTCACCCCCACTCCGCTGGGCCTCCCAGGAGCCCACGAAAGTGCCGACAGTTGCGCAGTTGGCAGCTCCCCCCGCAGGGAGCCGCGAGGTCCCGACGCGATGCGTGTCACCCCCACTCCGCTGGGCCTCCCAGGAGCCCACGAAAGTGCCGACAGTTGCGCAGTTGGCAGCTCCCCGCAGGGAGCCGCGAGGTCCCGACGCGATCCGATTGCGCAGTTGGCAGCTCCCCCAGGAGCCCACGAAAGTGCCGACAGTTGCGCAGTTGGCAGCTCCCCCCGCAGGGAGCCGCGAGGTCCCGACGCGATCTGCGTGTCACCCCCACTCCGCTGGGCCTCCCAGGAGCCCACGAAAGTGCCGACAGTTGTGCAGTTGGCAGCTCCCCCCGCAGGGAGCCGCGAGGTCTCGACGCGATCTGCGTGTCACCCCCACTCCGCTGGGCCTCCCAGGAGCCCACGAAAGTGCCGACAGTTGCGCAAGATCGCAGAAGGCGACAGATGCGCAGATCGCAGCCCCCCAGAGGGCGCCGCGAGGAGGAGGTAGGAGGCAGGAGGGAGGTGGGCGGGAGGACGGGGCGACCAGAGTGCTCTATTCAAAACGAGTACCCAACCAAGGGAGGGTTGGGAAAAAGAATCCGCTGTACTCCGCCACAAAAAAACCTTCCGTACTCGGCCACAAAAGGATTCCTGCTTCACTTCGCCACACAAGGATACCTGAGCACTCCGCCACAAAAAAAGAATCCCTCTGTATTCTGCCACACATGGAACCCTTTTGTATACCGCCACAAAAAAAAAACCTTTTGCACTCGACCACACATGGATCCCCTGTGCGTTCCGCCACATCAAAAATCGTTGGTAATGGAACACGGGAAAAATATGTTGGTATACTGCCCCAAACAGAACCCTTTGTAATCCACCTCAGAAAGGAATCCTGGAGCACTCCGTCATATAGGGAATATTTGCGTATTCTGCCTCGAAGTGAATCCTTCTGCATCCCGCAACAAGGGGAAACTTTTTGAACTCGGCCACAAAGGGATTCCCTGGCACCCCGCCGCATAAGGAACCGCTGAGCAATCAACCACAGAAGGGTTCCTCCTGCACTCTGCCACGACAGGAATCCCTCAGCAATCCACCACGAAACGACGCCCTTAGCATTCCGCCACAGAAAGGAATCCGTTAGTACTCTGCCACCGAGGGAATATTTTTGCGTTCCGCCGCAGGGGGAGCCATTTCTGTTTTCGGCCACAGAAGGGTTCCCTCTGCATTCCGACACGCAAGGAACCCCCATGGTAGCCAACCACATGAGAACTCCTCTTGTATTCTGCCACCATAGAACGTAGTAATCCACCACATTTCTTTTCGTCAGCTGCGAGGCGGCGAACTCCGCTCCACCGAGAAGCTAGAAAGGACCACTAACTAGCGCATTGGCCGCGGGCAAAAAGAGAGGGGGGGACGGCCGACAGGAAGAAGGGACGCTCAGACGTCGAAGAATTCGACGGTGAGCCGCCGGGGGTGGGGCAGCAGCAGCAGCAGGGCGCGCAGGGCCAGAGCGGTGGCAAGGGTGGGCGAGAGGGCGGCTGCCAGCAGCTGAAGCTGGCGGGCGGGCGCATTGGGACACCACGAACGGCAGAGGTACCGCGGCGCGCCGAGGAATAGGCAGCACTGAGCCGTGTGGAACCGGGAGCATAGCAGAGGCAGCGACAACCACCACACAAGGAATCCCTTCGTATTCCGCCACAAAAAGAAGCCCTAGCGTTCTGCCACAAAAGGAATCCTTTTGTATTCCGCCACAAGGGGGGCCTTTCGTACTCGGCCACAAAAGGATTCCCGTTGCATTCCGCCACATAAGGAATCCCTCGGTAATCAACCACAGAAGTGTTCCTCTTGTGTTTTGCCACAAAAGGAGCCCCGTAGTAATCCACCACCAGGAAATCTTTTAGTAGTCCACCACAAGATGAATCCTGTAGTTAGTCTTCTGCCACAAAGAACATCCTTCTGTATTCCGCCACAAAACAAATCCCTTTTGTAACTGCCCACATAAGGATTCTCCTTGTATCTCACCACAAGAGGGATGCTTTCGCATTCTGCCACGAAGGAAATCCTCTTGAATCCCGTCGCAACGGTGATCCGTTTTGCCTTCTGCCGCAAAGAATTCTCTTGTGTTCCGAACTCGGCATTCCGCCATAGGAACTAGCAAATTACAAAGGTATCCCTTGTGGCGAACACAAAAAAAAAATGTGAGTGGAATGGAATATGGCTTCTTTTCGAGTCCAAAACATACAGGTCCCGGCGTGGCGGATTACAAACGGATATCGCTCGTCGCTTCGTTGGGTAAAACACTCAAACAGCACAGGCATGTATCGTGCCTGGCACCCCCCCTCCTCCTCCTCCTGCTGCTGCTGTTGCTGCTGTTTCTCGTTCCTCCTCCTCATCCTCCTCCTCATCCTCCTCCTCCTGCTCCTCATACCGATTTTTCTTTGTCCTCCTCCTCTGCCTCCACCTCCGCCTCCACATACTCATCCTCCTCCTTCTCCTATTCCTCCTTCTCCTCTTCCCGGTCGGGCATGGCGGGGGGCGCGTCAGAAGACTCCGAAAGGGAGTGCGACAGACGTGCGAATGGTGCACATGCCATGTGCCCAGACGCAGCACGCGAGCGCACGTGCGTACGCGCGCATGCACGCTCGGCCTTACATCACGAGCGGCGAACACATCCATATCCGCGTCCTCGCAGTCTGGCTTCGGAGGCGCGATCCCGCGGGTACGCAGTCGCACGGGCACGTTCGGCGTGGGCATCCGCGAAGAACGGCCCGTATCCGTAAGGTCCGGCCTGCGAGGCCGCGGATACAAACATGCTTCTTGCCCACGGGCGTAGGCGCGCCTGCGTGACAGGCCTCACGTCTCTCTCCGCATCCGGGAATGCTGCGGGTCGGGCCGATGCGGTGCACGCAGCCAGTCCGAGGCGGATGGCGGTCTGGTTTGGTCCCACACGTCCGCAGGCAAAGGGTACATGCTACGCTCGAGCTGGTTACAGGGCGATGCAACCCCCGTCTCGCTAGGGAGGGCGGCGCGGACGTCTCATAGGCCACCGGCCACCGTCCCCTTCCCTCCTGCAACTCCTGCTCCTCCTCCTCCTCCTCCTACTCATCATCATTATCAGCATCATCAGCATCATCATCATCAGCAGCAGCAGTATCAGCATCAGTATCAGTATCATCAGCAGCAGCATCATCACCATCATCATCAGATCATCATCACCATCATCATCATCATCATCATCAGCAGCAGCAGCATCATCATCATCATCGTCGTCATCATCATCATCATCATCGTCATCAGCAGCATCGTCATCATGAACGTCAGCATCATCATCATCATCATCATCATCATCATCAGCATCAGCATCATCATCAGCATCATCACCAGCATCAGCATCATCATTTGCAGCAGCATCATCCGCATCACCATCATCATCAAATTCCCTCCCTCTCCCCCCATCCTCTCGTCCCCATCCTCCCCCTCTCCTCCGCCTCCTCCTCTTCCTCCTCCTCCTCCTCCTCCTTCTCCTCTGCCATTTAAGGTAGGGTAGGTGGGGTGGCGTATGGTAGGGGAAGGTTGGAAAAAGTGGAGATGACCAAAGCTGACGTGTTCATAATATATCGTGGACACACAGGGCTGAGTAGTCCATGTCCCTACCAGATGCTGCGGCTCAGTACACAGTTTAGGCACCGTACATCCCGATGGCTAAGTCAGCGCTTGCAGAAAGATGTCCCACTCCCTCCTCCTTAGCCTCATGGTCGTCCTTCCCAAATCCCTCCTCGTCATCTGCCCTCCCTACATCCCACTCGTACTCATGAGCAGCAGCAGCGGCAGTCGTCTCCCCTTTTCCCAAAAATCCTCCTACCACCCTCCCTCCTCATCCTCATTACAATCCCTCCCACCCCCCTCCCACCCCCCTCCTCCTCCTACTTGTCCTCCTCCTCATTCATTCCTTCTCGTTATGAATGGTTTCCCCCTGTCGCACCCCGAGGCCAGTTTTTTAGGGCGGTCTGGGCGTTTGAGACTTCCTCACTGCTTATGACCCTGAATCTGTAAATTTGACAACAGCTTCACAGATGGAGGGCTGGTGGTTTTCAAAATGTGGTTCTCGCCTGAGCGCCGCGCATATTTGTTGTAAAAATTTGCCAGAGTTTCACGGTCTGGGGGCGGGTGGTTTTCAAAATGTGGCCCTCACCTTAGCGCCGCGCACATTCGATCTCAAACTTACACGAGATTCACTGATTCCTACGATCATCCTGCCAGAAATTTGGTGTTATAAGGAGTCAGGATTATGAGAGCGCAACAGTTACGCTGATCCGCGGTATTGAAGTCCCAAGAACGGCGTTCTGGCACGATTTAGGATCGCCAGGACCCAACAGTCAAGTGGATCCGTGGCGTTGGAATCCCGAGAACGATGTTCTGGCATGCACCAGGGTCTTCAAAACGTTGTCTTCCAACGGAGCAGTCCCCTCAGTGCACATCAACCCTTGTAGGAGCCTATGGATAGGGAGATGGAAGGGAGGGTTTATCCCAACAGCGTTGATGAGTCGTGCGTCTACACTGATCATACTCATCCTCCTCCACCTCATCATCATCGTCGTCGTCATCATATCATAACCGTCAGCCTCATCATCAGCAGCATCATCATAGCTGTATCAGCATCATCAGCATCATCACCAGCATCACAATCAGCATCAGCATCGTCATCATCAAAGTTATTATCAGCAGACTCATAATCATCATCGTCATCACCACCACTACCACCATCATCATCATCATCATCATCATCCTCTTCCTCCTCCTGCTATGCTCCTCCTCCTCTTCATCATCGTCAGCATCATCATGATTACAATCAACATTAGATACATCCTCATCACCAACACCAGCACCACCATCATCATCATCATCCTCATCATCAGTATCGTCATCATTATCATTATCAGCATCATCAGTATCATCATCAGTATCATCGTCGGCAGCATAATATTCAGAATCAGAATCAGCAACATCATCATCAGCATCACTATCAGCATAATCCTTACCCGCGTCGGCAATTATATGATCAACATCATCGTCATCATCTGCAGCATACGAATAATCATCATCGTCAGCATCGTCATCAGCATCAGCCTCATCATCGTCATCATCATAACCAGCATCAGCGTCGTCATCATCAGCATGGCCATCATAATTGTGTGGACGACTCCGTGGCCAGACGATTCTTTTTGCGCAAAGGGGCGCCAGGCGAGGACACGAAATCTGATGCCGCAGGGGCCAGCACCAGGCTAAAGAAACATTCTTGAGTTGGGAACAAAGGGGGGGAGGGAGAGACTTGAGAATGGAAGCGCGGCCCGAAAGAGAGCCACAAATAGCCGCGGGCAGCATAATGTGGACGACTCCGTGGCCAGACGATTCTTCGCGCGGAAAGGGGCGCCAGGCGAGGACACGAAATCTGATGCCGCAGGGGCCAGCACCAGGTATTATGGCTAGTCCAAGACACTGGCTGCAAGCCGCAATACTTGAATGAAAACTCACACACATCTAGATAGTCGGGAGACGTATCGGAGGCTATCGACACTGTTGGCCATCATTTCACATGCGCATCGTAGCACACAGGCAGGAGGGTGGCGCGCCGCGTTGCGCATCTGACGGTCTAACGATGGGATGCCTAACTCGCCGAGATGTCGCTTCCGAGTGCGACGGCACGGCGAGGCAACAGGTGCACAGGTCAGGGATAGCCTATCAATATCCTTCACGTTCCAGCCAACAAGACGAAATCTGTTCCTGACGCGGCCAGAGCACATGCAAGAGTCGAAAGCAGTCGAAGAAGAACTCTGTCTCACAAGAGAGGTGCACGCACGGCCATCCCATATAAAAGACGCGTCGGGGTGGCACAATATGGCGGGCACTTCCTTACCACAGCATTCAGACAGGACGTGTAAGTACTGATTTTGGAAAGGTTGGCGACGCAAACAGATCGAGCTTTAAAGTTGATCAAGGTCGGGGGGCCGCGAGGATACAGCTTAGAACGAACAGCAGGCGAATGACGAAGCCAGGTGGCGGCGCCGGTGTCCACCCACACGCACGAGATGCAGTTAGAACGAATCCAGCCTAAAACGCGCCGCATCACTGCGGGATCGGTGATGTCGCCACCAGGGAGGCGACTTGTGTCGAGGTGCACGACGCCGAAGCCCATCCGCTGCAGGGCGCGGGCCGCCCCTCCGCCGCAGTCGAGCACCAGCGCGGGGCAGTACCTGCTTCTCGCAGAGGCCCGCCTGGCAGCGCGCCACAGGCGCGCCAGGCGAAGGCCCACCGTGCAGTGATCGGTGCGGGCGCCCGCCTAACCGCAGGCGGCGTCGGCGCCACTGCCCGTGGAACCTGCCGTGGGAAGACGCCCGAGGCCGTGGTCTGGAGGATGAAGTCGTTCTTCTGCCAGTCCACCTGCTCGTCGAACTCGACGACGTTCTGGCCTAGGCCGGCGATCCGCTGCTGCATGCGGGCCCGCCTCGCGAAGCGGAGAGGGATCTGGTCCGTCATCCAGCGGCCGCGGTCCTTGACCTCGTTCGTCGTGCGCCTGAGCGACAGCAGGTCGTCGGACGCACCCCCATGACGAAGCGAGTAGAGAATCAACTCGATCTCCAGACCGAGGGCGGCCGCTGCTCGACGGAACATGCCCCGCACCGCGTCGGGGGCGAAGGTCCAAAGGCCGTCGGCGGGGCCCTCGTCGTGCACGGGTCGAGGTCGCATCACGCCCCCCGCCGCAAGGCGGTGGGCCTCGCTTGGCCTCAGGTAGGCGTCGAACATCAGCCCGACGAACATTGTCACGCCGAAGAGCTTCCACGCTATCAGGACGCCCACGATGGATGCCATCGCCGCTCGAGGTAGAGGGAGTCGCGCCAGTGGGAACACGAGCTCCCGCCAGCCTGTCAAGGCGCGAGCCGCCTGTGGGCACGGGGCCCTGCCAGCAAGGGTCGCGGGTAGGTAGTGCTTCAGAGCGGGCATGAGTACACGGCCCGTGGCACTGTCGAAGCCGTCCAGACAGCGGTTCACGAATTAGGTAACTAGGATGACACCGACCTCCTCCGTCGTGGCGCACGTCTGGGACGTCGAGCGGCACCACTCCTCGAACTTCTTGGCGGCATCCCAGTAGTTGGCCATGGTCGTGCCCGACGCGGCGGCCGACTCCAGCACCGACAGGGCCCCTCGGGCGAGCAGCACGGGCCCAGGATGGGTCCTGGTCCTCTGCTCCGCCAGCGGCGTGGTCCGATGCCCTCGAGGTTCGGGATGCAGAGGCCTGGTGCCCCTCGAAGGTCGGCCCGACGAAGAAGCCTGTCCTGGACGGCGAGTCCGCGGCATTGCTTTCACTGGGGATCCACCGAATGGCGTGGCGGATGCCTGTGGCCGCCGACAGGGCGCATAGTCGGCGTAGAGGGTCGCGGAGGCCTCGGGCGCCAGAACGGCCCTTGCCAGCGGCAAGAGCTAGAGCCAAATTGTCAACGGTGAACAAGATGCGATGATGACGAAGCCGTCCAGACCGAGCCGAGTGTCGCATCGCAAACCCGAGAGCCTCCGCCTCGTATCGCATAATGTCCAAGCCGAACCTTGAATGTCGGGAACTGTGTATCGTGGCCCAGCCGTCGGAAGCCGTGATCGAGTCGGGAACCTCATCGAAGCCGTCGAGAGAAGCAGCGTCAGCTGGTTGATGTAACGATGATGCCGTAGACGGAGGGCCCCCGGGGATCTTAAGAGGCTTCGTACTGAGGCGGCATTCTTCGAGGCAATTTTTTGTCCACGGTAGCTTCTAACACAGAACGAGGCTCGATCCCGAGCGCGCGGGCACGGGCGTGCACGGCGTCGGAGAACCGATAGCGCCATCTCTCGGACAAGCGCCCCGCGGCCGCGGCGACCTCCTGGTCGACGGTCTTGCGGCAGACCCCGATGCCGTAGCGGGAGGCGTCGCTGCAGAAGGTAGTCGCCGACCACTGTGCTCTGACGTCGGCCCACCATAGCGGTATGAGGGCGGCCGCCGCGCGCAGCTCGGCGACGACCGACGGCCACAGCGGCACGGCCACTCGGGAATCCAACCCCATGAAGCAGTAGACTGAGTTGAAGATCGACAGCATGGGTCTGTTGGTGATCATACCCCACGCACAGTGACCCACCACTGCTGACAAGGCCAAGGGCGATGCAAAGCCGCGTCTCATAAGACCGAGCAAGGCTTGACGCAACCGGCAGAGCCTGTCGATCTTGCAGCGGACGATGCCGACGTCGCCGAGGATGTTCAAGCCAGTGAAGACCACGCGCTTGGCGGCGGGGGCCAACTCGTCAACGGGCAGACCCCTCGACACGAGCACGTCACGCATGGCCTGACAGGCCGTCGTGGCCACCTCGGGGTCAAGAGACACGGTGGCAAAGTTGTCTACGTAACCTGCGCCGATGACGTCGGAGTCCTTCCGCAGCGGAGGGACGGCGGCGCCATCCACCCGCATGGAGCTCTCGTCGATTCCCGAGTCGAGGATGGCCGTGGTCAGGGCGGACTGGCAGAAGTGGAGGGCCCAGGACCAGCCCATCGGCATGACGGAGACGAACGGCTGCAGAAAGGCGCCCGTCCCGATGGCCACGCCGTTGAGCCGCTTGAAGCCCAAGTACCGATTCGGGACGACGGGCAGAGAAAAATATCGATGCAGATGTGGCGGTAGCTTCATATGGTAAAATGCGCACTGAATGTCCCCCTGGGCCACGTAGAAGTCGCGGTCGGCCTCGAGTGCGCTCCGCGCCGACGGAGTCGGCAATCTCGTAGAAGGAGGGGCCGAGAAGGACACGTTGGCCACCCGCGTGTCAAAGACGAGCCGCAGGTTGACGCCGTTGGACTTCTCGACGAAGAAGAAGCCAATAGAAAATGTAGCCTGACGATCGGCGACCTCCCACTCAAGCATGCCAGCCTGGCCCAGGCGTAGCAGAAAATCAGCATACTCCCGAGGCCGAAACCGGAGGCGTGGATCCACATAGGGCGACCCCAGTCCCGAGTCCTTCCTGAGAGCAGCTGCATCAGTAGGGTCACGTAGCAGTTGATGTCCCCACCCTGACAACATAGAACGATCAGCTTCCGACACGAGGTCGGCCGTCGGGACGGGAGCCACGTGCTTCGGCCAGGAGACGAGCTCCTTGTTGTAGGGACTTACCCGAGACTCTCCAGAGCACCCAGGCGCCGACGCGAGCAACTCTGCGAGGGCTGCCTCGCATCTCTGGGGAGATTCAGAACATCCAGGAGGTAGTTCAAAATCGCGATACTGTTGAGCAAGAAACTCCTCAGCGTCACTACGAGCGCGCGGAGGAAGACCAGGAGGCGGGCCGATCACATCGTTCGGGTCGCAGTGGTAGATGTCGTTGAGAGTGGACACCGCGTCGTTGTACCACTCACGCCAAGCAGCTCCTCTGGCGACCCGTCTGCGGGCCGATCCACTCATGGATGAAGTGCCCGATCTTCGCTCCACAGGTAGAGGGTGGAGGGGAAAAACGTCTCGCTGCCGAAGGGGGTGCGCAGCGAGGGGGGCAATGAGCCTGGCCGGCGCCACTGCGGCGCGCCCCACAGCCAGGCCTGAAGTTCTCAGGCGTCATGGCGCCCGCAAGGCCCGCTCCTCGCGAGCCTTGCGGGGCTCCTTGCCGATGGCGGCCTCCGCCTTCATCTGGTCTGCGATGTACTCCAGCAACTTTGGTGAGATGCAGAGGTTGGCCTTTGAGACGCCTGCGCCGAGGAAGTAGCTGGTCTCAGGCGAGCTGGAGGACCCAGCTGAGGCGCCGCCTCTGGCCGCGGCCTTGGCCTCGGGGGCTGCGCCGCTCGGAGGCGCCGATCGCGCCTCGTACACCCGCTCCTCCAGGAGCTGGAGCTGGCGGGCGACGATCTCGAACGAGGCCATCTCGGCGATCTGCAGCTGGTCGTACACGACGGCGAGGTCCAGGACGCGGCATAGGGTCTCGTGGAGCTTCGCGTGCTCGTCCTCGTCGGGCAACGCCATCGAGGTGAGCCACCTCTGGTGCCACGCTGTGGGCGTACCCGCCATCGTCGACATGAAGGACAGGCACCAAAGGAGGGTCCGCGGCCCTTGCACGGGCCGGCCCTGCACAGGCGTCTCCGAGAGGGCGTTGACCGTCTCACCGAACCTCCTCTCGCGCTCGCCCCTCGGGCTGAGCTGCATCGGGAGGACCCTGAAGTCTCCGACGGGGGCGGGCGCCACAGGGGCGGCGGCGGGAGGCGCAGCCTCCACTGCAGGCGCTGGCACCAGCGGCAAGGCCCCCACGGGCCCAGGCGGGACGGCTCCCAGCGCGGCGGCCAGCGCAGCGACGCCAGGGGCGACGCCGAGAGGGGGCGCCGCGGCGGCGGCGGCCGCAGGGGGCATCGCCAGAGGGACCGCGGCCCCCGCAGGCGGCGCCACCCCTCCCCCGCCAGGAGGTGGCGGCAAGGCCGCAGGCGGCAGGGCGGCGGCCGCCGCAGGTTCCGCCAGCGGGAAGGGACCAGGCGGGGCGCCCGCCACGTTGCCCGCCGCGAGCGCCAGCGGCAGAGGGTCGGCAGGTCTCGGGTAACCTGCGGCCACCGAGCGAGCGACAGCCGCCCACAGCTCCGCGGCCGTCGGGAGGCGGCGGAAGCGGTGCACCGCGACCCCCGCCAGGGCTGGCGGCGTGTCGCCCTGGCCCGCAAGCTGCAGGATCGCCCGCACGTCGGGGCCGACGACGATGGGCTCGTCGTAGTCGTCGAAGCCGGGAGTGAGGATGTAGGCGAGGCCCCTGTTGACGCCGAGGACGAGGCGCTCGTGCCAGAGGGGTACGCCACCGACGCGGTAGCGCAGCACGTGGAAACTGCCCGCCATCACTGCAACGCTGGGGCGCGGGCTCGAGCGTCTCGGACCTGCTGAGCCGCGAGGGCGGCGATATCGATGCCGTCAACGATCTCCACCACGGCGGGCGGCTGGTGGGCCGAATGCCCGAGAAGCCGCCGCGCCGCCCAAGCGCCTCCAACGGTCCCGACGGCGAGGCCGACAGTCAGCGCGGCCACCGCGCAGGCCGTGACGAGGCCCAGGCACGAGGGCTCGACCACGTGCCCGCCCGCACCCGCGCAGACGCAGGCGGGGCAGGAGAAGGTCGAAGGCGCGGGGCAGGCCAGTTGTGGCGCGCAGGCCCCGCAGCTCGGCGCGGCGGCCCGCGCCACGACTGTGGCCCCCAGCGCCTGCGCCCTGTGCCTCAGGACGTCCGCCGCATGGAGGGCGAGGTCTTGCATCCCTGAGCAAGACCCTGAGAGACTTGAGAATGGAAGCGCGGCCCGAAAAAGAGCCACAAATAGCCGCGGGCAGCATAATCATGTCCCTCCCCCGTCTCTCTGCCTTCCTACAAAGTCAAAACCAGAATCGTCACATCCATGCTCATCTTCACTCTCACGCTGTCTCCCCCGCTCAACACCTCCCGATCTCTCATCTTGCGCTGCCGCCTCCCCCACCCCCATCGTCATCAGCATCAGCAGCATCAGCAGCAGCATCAGCAGCAGCATCATCAACATCACCATCATCATCAGCATCATCGTCATCACCATCAGTATCATCATCAGCATCATCATCGTCGTCGTCATTACCATCATCGGTATCGTCGTCGCCTCCGCCATCGCCAACTAGAACCAGCAGGGGCAGCGTTGCAACGATCCCCACCATCAACTTCGTATCAATCTACTCGTCGTCGTCACCCTCGTCCTATCTATATACGCCCCTGTCTTAGCAACAATCGCGATCGTCGTCGTTCTGATTATCCGTTGCGTGCCCATCACTATCACGACCACATTCAACTACCAGCTTCCCGCCCCCCTCCTCTACCTCCTGCTCACGTTCCCTTCCCCTCATCCTGTACCTCGCTTCACCCGCCTCCACCTTCCTGCCCCTCCTCCTCCTCCTTCCCCTGCGTCCCCCATCCCCCGTCCGCCTCCCTCCCCCTCCTCCTCCGCTCTGGCTCCCCCTCTCCTCCTTCCACATCTCTCCCCGTACTTTGTCTAGTTCACATTCCCAATGTCAGCTTTCTCCTCCTCCTCACCACCACCACCACCACTACTTCCTCCTCCTCCTCCTCCTCCTCCTCATCCTCCTCCTCCTTCTCTTCCCCCTCCTCCTCATCATCATCCTCATCCACATCGTGATCACCAGCTGCAGCCGCAGCATCATCATCAGCAGCAGCATCGCCATCATCATCTCCATCATCGTCAGAATCAGCATTATCACCATCAACATCATTATTACCAACAACAACAACAACAACAACAACAACAACCGCATCACCAACATGATCACCGTCATCATATTCGTAGTGGTTTAATTCGTCAGCGTTCGCACCATCAGTATCGTCATCATCACCACCATCATCATCGTCATCATCATCGTCATCACGATCAGCATCATCATCAGCATAGTCATCATTAGCATCATCATCATCACCAACAACACCAACCACAACAACAACACACAACAACAACAACAACAACAACAACAACAACAACAACAACAACAACAGCAACAACAACAACAGCAACAACAACAACAACAACAACACACAACAACAACAACAACAACAATCATTTTACCCGAACGCGTGGTGTTCTCCCCAGTGCCAGGGTTTTCATACGACACCAGGCAATACCCCCACTTCGTGGGGGGGCATTACAAGCTCTACCAAATATCCAAACGACTCTTCGCGACCACCCAAACCCAGCTTCCCGCCCTATGACGTTGGGACACTTCACTTCGTGGCGTGCGGACGACCGTGGCTACTACACTGGCGTGGGGTACACACCCACAGAACTTGGTCACTTATTCGGGGCGGTGTATGTCCCGCAAAAAAACGAATCTGTCCCGCATGGTATTATTTGACAGGGATGATGGCCCTGGCAGGTGCGCAACCGTTGTCGCAGAAGTTCGAAAAAGTTGCTCGCAAAAGCCCGTTTGACAGAAATGTTTAAAAAGTGTTGGGTTTCCTACGAATCCGCAAGAGCGCGCGGGATGAGATTTTGACATTTTTTTGTTGAAAAACCATTGGTTTTTTGATGTTTTTATGTTAAAATCGCTCCGAACACTAAGCTTTTGGAAGGATTTCGTCTTGCGCGCGCGAATGTCCACTTTACCTTATTTTTTGCAAGGGATTCTTGAAATTTGATTATATTAGAACAAGAAATGTCATTTTATAGTGTTTTTTGCAAGGGAAAGCGGATTACAACAAAACAACCGGATCTGGATGACATCGTTTTCCTGAGGCTTCCTCACGAAAATGATGAAAATGTAGCTGCGGCCTAGGCGCGGCGGGGGGGGCGCGCACCAGGGGGCCCAACAATAATTATTCTTTAGAATTAATCATGTTCAACAACAACAACAACAACAACAACAACAACAACAACAGCAGCAGCAGCAGCAGCAACAACAACAACAAACAACAACAACAACAACAACAACAACCATAGTCTTAAGACTGTTCGCCCTTATATGCTCGAGTGTCCAATAACGCGTATTTCCCAAACCCTCGATACCCGCCCTCTTCGTCTTCGATCGAACCCCTTTTGGGGGGTATACCTTTCTTCCCTGCAGGCCGGGCCCCGGCAAGCGGCGGGGCGGCCGCGGACCGTCGGCCTGGCCAGCGGCAGCGCTGATCGGCGGGGCGGCCGCGGACCGTCGACCCGACCCCAAGAGGGACGGACAGGGGACCGACCACGACGACGACGACGACGACGACGACGACGACGACGACGACGACGTCGAAGACGACGGCGACGACGACGACGACGGCGACGACGAGCGAAAGCAGAGCGAGAGAGAACGACAGCAGGGCCACGAAGGGCACGAAGTAGGCCACGAAGGGCGACAGCGAGGACACGAAGGGAATGCGTATGGGGCCACGAAGAGCGCGAACGAGCGGGGGCCACGAAGTGCAGATAATGCGAGGCCACAGAAGGCAACTATGGGGCCACTGCGGGTAGCAACTGGGCCACGTAGGACAGTGAAGGGGACACAAATGGCGACAGCGGGGCCACGAAGGGCATGCACATGGGGCCACAACGGGCGCGACTCCTGGGTGCCTGGGTGTTAGGAGCGCGGCGCTTGGGCAAATCGCCGGAAATTCCAACGCAAGGCCACTCTTCAGTAAGTTGCAAGCAAGTCTCCAGCGAGAGCGCGACTGCAGAGCGCCGGGAGAGCGATTCCTGAATAAATTACGAGGACGTCCCAAGCGAGAGCGCGATTCCTGAATAAAATGCGAGGAAGTCTCGGGCGGGAGCGGGGGTCCTGGCTAAATTGTAAGGAGCTCTCAAGCGGGAACCGTTGTCGTTGTAACCCAGGGGCCAGGGGCCCAGTTTGAGCATCAAGACTTTCCCTGTCAAAAAACAGGGTGCGAGCGTCGAGGGGCGCACTTTGATTGAAAAAAACAGCATGTACCTGTGGGGGGGGGATCAACAATAATTATTTTTCAGGAATGAAAATTCAACAACAACAACAACAACAACAACAACAACAACAACAACAACAACAACAACAACAGCAACAACAGCAACAACAGCAACAACAGCAACAACAGTAACAACAACAACAACAACAACAACAACAACTACTACTACTACTACTACTACTACTACTACTACTACTACTACTACTACTATTACTACTACTACTACTACTACTACTACTACTACTACTACTACTACTACTACTACTACTACTACTACTACTACTACTCTTACTACTACTACTACTACCACTACTACTACTACTGGCGGCCTCGTGCACCACATCACCACGGCTCAACCACCTAGGGAAGAGCGTCCTTGTGGCTGCCTCATTGCCAGTATGTAACGGGCACCTCTTATGTGTGAAAGGGTGGGTCTGACGTGCTTGCAGCGCCAGGCGCTCGTCCGAGGGCAGCTGGTCTCATCGGCCCAAAGTGAAGCGCCAGCGGCGGAACAGCAGCACACGGGGCGACCCCAGTACCGCCACCCAGGCCACCTAGCGCGGGATGACGCGAGGAGAGGCCAGGATGGCAAGCCAAGGGCGGGTCTGACGCGCGAGCAGCGGCAGGCGCCTAGCTGTGGGCTGCTGGCCCCAACAGCCCACAGTGAAGCGCAAGCGACTGCAAAGCAGCACACGGGGCGACCCCAGCACCGCCACCAAGGCCTACCAGCGCAAAAAAAGGACGCGTGAGGAGGCCGAGACGGCAGGCCAAAATGGCCAGGCGCCCATCGGCGACGCGGGGGTGCGCGGGGCGGCCCCAGCATCCCCAGCGAGGCCAACGAGCGCAAGTGGACGCGAGCGGGAGCCAAGATGGCCAGCCATGTGGCGGGCCCGCGTAGCGAGGCGCCTGGGCGACCATACGCCGCGCAAAGGTAGAGGCCACGGGCGCAGCCACGCGGGGGGGGGGGCCACTGTGGGCGCGCCCCCCCACTGGGCACGGTACGCTAGACATCTTGGCAAGAACTCACATGGCCTCTCAAGGGCCTGGTGTTTGCAGGGCCTCATCATTCAGGCAGGCTGGCCCGTCCCCTGTGCAATGGCCGCGAAGACCTGCGACGGCAGCGCCTGCACTTCCCCTCCGAGGTCACCGCCGCCGCCCGCCTGCCCTGAGGGCCCAAAGATCTGGCGCTCGAAGTCCTCACCGAGGGCCACGTTCAGGGCTGCAGCACTTGGGATCTGCCGCGGAAGCGGGTTCGTCTGCGGCGGCGAGCCCGTCGGCGGCGGCGGCTCCACTGGGGGGGCCGTCAGCGGCGGCGGCGGAGGAGGGGCCATAATGGCCGCGGTCGCTGGCGGAACCCCGACAGGCGAAGGTGGCGGGTCCTGGCTGCCGCGGGCCCCACCCGCCGGGGGGGCGCTGGCGGCGCGGGCGGGGGTGGCACGCGGGGCGACCCCTGTACCACCCCCGCCGCCCGTGATGCTGCCACCCCGCAGGTTGCGGCGGCGCTCGTAGACCGCCAGCTCCCTGCATGCCATCTCCAGGCGCTCCCTCTTGGCCTTATTCCGCGCCTTCTTGCTGCATCCCTCCCACTCTGGCTCATTCAGCCCCCGGGCGACCTGCGCGTAGAGGTCGGACCACTTGAACTCGGCCATGCTCTCCCAGGTGAGCCCCTCCATCAACACCTAGTGGCCCTCCCACTGCGGCTGGTGTGGAGCGTAACGCTTGAAGACGGTGCCCACTGCCAGCGGCTCGATCTTGGGCAGGTACTGCAGGAGATCCACCGCGCTGAACACGGGCATGTCCTCCTTCTTGAGCTTGTCGTAGCGCAGCAGGGCCTTCAGGTCGCGGATGTCCTCCTCTGGGTGCTCCGCGTGCATGTAGTACGCCCGTGGCGGGTTCGCCTCCCCCTCGATGAACTCGACGCAGACCCTGTAGGAGGTCGAGTATCGCGCACCGCAATGGCAGTACCAGCGCTGACCCGCCTCCCCCGCCACCTCCTGCGCGCAGGCGAGCAGCTGCGTCCAGCGATCCGATCGGATCACCGAGCAACATCCCCTGGGGTTGTCCCAGGTCTTGTTGGCCGAGCACTTGTAGTACATGTTGAACGTGAAGCCCTTGCCACGGTAGAACTGGTCCGTGCAGTCGCCCATGCGACGGTAGGCCCCCTGCGCCGCGGCATTGCCCTGGCACTCCTCCTCCCAGGCACGTTTGTGCCCCAGGTGCGCGTCCGCGACCCCCGGGGCCTCCAGGACGCCCTTCTTCAGTCTTCCCACATCGTCCTCCGCCTCCTCATTCAGCGCGTCGAGCCACTTCTGGACTCCGCTCTGCGCCTCTGTGCCCCTCACCATGTCCTCCTTTTTCTCCAGGATGGGCCCCAGCCCTCCCAGCATGTGGGTGCGCATGGTCTCGAACTTGAGGACGCCATAGACACGCGCCATACGCTTCAGCGATTTCTTGGAGAGGCCAAGCCGCAGCAGGGGCTCGACGTCCGTAACCTCTTTCACGGTTTTGACGCCGGTCAGCTGGAGCTCCTGGTCCTCGACATCGATGTCGGGTTGGGCGTCGCTTCCTTCGTCTCGGAGGGGCTCTTCCTCAAGGGGCGGGGGTGGCGCACGGGGCGGCCCTGGCACCACCCCCACCTCCCTGGCCATTGGGCGCCCCGCCTCCTCCGCCACTGCTTCCGTGGCTGGGGGGGCGCCCGCGCTCTCGGGGTCGATGCCCACCCCCACGCCCTCCGTGGACCTCCGCAGGGCAAGCAAGCCTTCCTCGGAGAGCGCGGATCCCACCAGCACGTCCATGCCCTCCTTGATGTAGTCGAAGCTTGCACGGAACTTCGCCACTCGCTTGGCGGCGTGGTCGATGGAGCCCGGGCCCTTGTTCGCGCGCGCTGCGCGCGTCACGGCCTCGTGCTCGGTGATGTCCTGCGTCGCCGCCACGCAGCGCGAGCACATGTACAGCTTGTACTGCCCCTCTTTGCCCCTCCTCAGATCGGGGCATTGCTCGCTGCGCTCTTTGGCCTCCGCGTAGCGGCGCATCTCCCCGCAACTGAGCTCATCCACGTACTCCACCGCCATGACCTTCCAGTCGTCCAGTTCTGTGCACCTCCGACACCAGCCCAGGCGCTGCGGCGGGACCCAGTACGCGCCCATGCAGTGGACGTAGCCCGCCTCAGCGTAGTCCACCTCCGCCATCGTCTCGGCGTCTTCGAGCGCGGCAGGCGCGCCGTCGCTCGGCTGGGGGGCCCGGCCGTAGACGGCCTTGTTGCTCCGTCGGCGGCGGCGCTTGCCCCCGTGACCACTGAGAGCGCCCGTGGTCGCAGCGCTCGGAGCCTCACTGGCGGTCCCGTCCTCCACGGAGCGCCCGCCGTCAGCAGCGCTGCGCGCCCCTCGGCCGCTGCGACCTCCCACGGCCTGCCCCCTCAACTGGAGGTTGTGGAGCGCGAGGGTGATCGCGTCCAACCCTCGGCGCTGCTCCGTGGTGAAGTTGGCGCACGTGGCTGCCGCCGCCAGGGCGGCCGTCGTCACGGGCACCACCGCCGACGCGGGCATCGCCGAGGAGCCATCGGAGGCGGCGGCACTGGGGGCGGCCCCCGCACCGCCGCCTCCGTCGGCGTCCTCAGCGGGGGTCGCTGATTCCGTGCGCACCGTCGGTGCCGTCCGAAAGGTCGCCGCCTCGGACATCATGTCGAAGTCCCCGTCTTCGCTCTCCGACAAGCTTACCTGCTGGGCAGGACGCTGCGTCGGCCTTGCTTTGGATTTCGGTGCCTCTCCTGCGGCGCACGTCTTGGCAGGCCAAGGCATCGGCACAGGCTTCGAGAACTTGGGCGCCATCCGTTGGTCGGGTGGATGGCACAAGAGGCGCAGCTCGGGAGGATGTGCGAGACAAGGCCTCACGAGCCAAACAGCTGCCGAGGAGGAGAGAGGAGGGGGAGAGGCTGTACACCGAACCAAAATGGGGCGGCCGACTGCCAAGGCGGGACAAAGGGAAAACCAAAGGGCAAAAGACTGAAACCAACGGCCCCAGGTGCGTAGGCACCGATCCTTGTGCAGGCGGAAAACGGCCTGACCCCCGTTCGGGACCCTGGACGGGCGGGAGGGGGGAGAGGGGGGCGAGGAAACCACGTCGCGGGCGGGCGACAAAGCAGACGGCGGGCCGCCGACGGCCCCAGGACCCGCGGGGCGGCCCCGATCTTCCAAGCCTCTTGACGCCTATTTAACCAGTGGCCTCGGGCGGGCGCTATTAGTCGCATGAAAGCCTAGCGTGAGTGGGTTGAGGGGGCAGCCCCCGACTGAAATTAAGAGCATCACAAGAATGGTTGAGCGAGAGCACAACGTGTACAAGGCAAGGTGACTACACAACATGGCGCGCAGCCCAGGCATGACAAGGCAAGAGCGTATGCACGCGACAAGGAGATTAAACAGTACTGTGCACACTGCAGATGTGACTATTTTTTACGGCAAGCCAAGGCCCCAGGGGCGCGGGTGGGGAGGGGAGAGACAGGGGACGCACACAAATGGGACGGAGCCACAGCTAGTCAAGACCGAACGCTCGGGGCGGCCCCTGCATTCGGTCCTGCTGCGTCCTCCGTCGCCAAAGCAATTTGCTCAGCGATTTGGCCCTGCAGGGCGCTGGCCACTGCCGAGCGCAGGGATGAGCGTGCCGCGGGCCGTTCGGCCTCGGGCAATTCCCCCGCGGCGCGGCGCGGCCACGTCTCGGCCTCTGCGCCCCAGCGGCCGTTGACGTCAAGAACAAAGGGCACCAGGCCAGAAAATGGATACCTACGATGCTTCACTTTTTCTCTGCGCTGCAGGGCTGCCTGATGCGGCCGCCCCGTCTGGGCCACCGCCACCTCATCCACCAAGCTGATATCAAAGCAAACTCGGCCGTGGATGCCTCGATGGTAGACGACGTCCAGTGTGGCCGCGCCCTGCTCTTCTGCGCACCACTCTGGGATGACCTGCTCCAGCAGAGCGTGGTGGCCCACCCCGCGCAACCAGAGCGCCACGGCATCTCGGATGGCATTGTGGCGCGCGTCGGGCCGCCTCCCCTGGGGCAGTTGAGCGCATGAACGCCACGAACGTCCACCGTACGGCCACATGTCGGGCCGTGCTGCGCTATCGCGCGGGTGGGCGCTGCTGGGCGGTTCGGGCACGTGCACTCGGACTGCAGCAGCGGCAGGTGCATGCGCCTCTTGGCCGCAATGCAGAACGCGTGGTCGGCGAGGGGCGAAACCCTTCGAAGTTATCCAACCAGGCGCCCGCTGAGCTGCCCGAGGCACTATGCACCGCCGCCGCCGCCGTCACAGGCAACGCGGCCAAGAACGTCTTGGTGGCGTGATCCCTCACGTGCTGGGTGTACGTCTTCTGGCCCTTGCCCTTCCGCCCCTCCAGGAGGCCCCGCCAGCGGTCACTCTGGGGGCGACGTCCTCCTGCCAGCCGCCCCTGCTCCTCGTCTGCTGCTGAAAGGGCGCGGCCGAGGCCTGGCCACCTCCGAAAGAGGCCAATCGTTGTCGTCTCTCGGAGCTCCTGGGCAGCCGCGTGGATCCCAGCTTCCCAGGACGCCAGTAGGGCAGCAGGGCCCCGCTGTTCGGCGCTGCCACAGCCTAGGCCTCCGTCGCTGACCTTCATGAAGATTTGCTCGCGGGGGGGCGGCTGTGACCCCCAGGAGGGCGTTGACAAAGGCGACCACTCCATCGTCCACTCTGCGACTCCACGCCGACGTGAGCGGAAGCGCCCGCTGGATGTGGACGCAGGCCCCCGTCGACCAGATCCGCATCAGCTGGAAGGCATCAAAGGCCGACAGCCCATGCGTGCGGAGCGTCAGGAGCTCTCGGAAGTAGCGGTCCTGCTTCTGGAGGAAAGCCTCTCCGCAGGGGAGTGGCGCGGCGGCGCTTGGGGCGGCCCCGGCGCAGCCAGCCTGCGCGGGCCCCCCCTTGTCGAAGTCCTCTGGGACGGCGAAGTCCGCGAGCGGGACGCCCCTCCAGTCGGTGTCCACGTCGTGGTTCGCGTAGGCCAGGGTGGACCCCACCGCCTTGAGCTTTTGGACGCGGCACAGGGCGTACTCCGCAAACTCAGGCGGCAGAACGGCTTGTGGATCTGGGGACCAGATCTGTCTTGGACATCTTCAGCTTCATCCCGGGCTCGCCAAGCATCCAAGCCGCGGAACACAGCGGCCGCGGTGCCCGCGAAGTACGCGTCGTCCAAGAAGGCCAAGCAGTCCCCTTCCGCGCCCACCGCCCGCACGGCCATCCGACCGATGCTGAGAACGTCCGCGGTGCCGACCGCGTAAAAGCCTGGGCTCATCAGGCAGCCCTGGTCGAGGCCACGGATCTGGTCGACCAGCTGAGTGGGCTGCGACCCACCCCCCGCCACGCGGCGCGTGCGAGCAGGGAGCCAGGCCTCCGCCAGCGGCGCCAGAGCGGGCACCTTGGCGCGCACAGCCTCCTTCACCAGGTCGCGGGGGATGTTGCTGAACGCGTCCCCGAGGTCCACCGCCACCACCCACTTGCCTGGGCTCGAGTTGGCCATCGTGCATAGGCGTCGGTGAGGGGCACCGCATCCGTCCTTGGCCAGGCCGAACTGCTGGTCCCCCACCGCCTCCCGCATGTCTTTGTGGTGGACCTTGGCAGCGCCGCAGCCCACCATACGGCGGGTGACGTTTCCACAGCCCAGGACTCGCACATCCCCAGGGGTTGCCTCGGGGATGCCTGCGAGGCGCGCCGCCGTGAGGGCGGCTAGCGCCTCGGGAGGGAAGTCGCCGATGGCCAGGCGTGCCAGCGCGTTGGCCACCGCCTCTGCCCCAGCCTCGCCGTGCTTGAGCGGGGCCCAGCGCTCGTAGCGTCCTCCTCCAGGCCCCGCCCCGCCACGGCGAGGGAAGCGGCCAAACTGACGCTTGAGGTGTTTGGCCACACGGCGATGGAGCTCTGGGGGCCGTGGCTGGCGGCATCGCCACATCGGCCCCCGCCGCCGCGGGGCCCCTCACTGGCCCACGCGGGGCGGCCCCAGTGCCAGGGAGAGGACCCCATTCGCCTGGGCGAGGCGCCGCAGGCTGTTGGGCGGTGCTGAACTTCCCCACCACCGCCGCTGCATCCGCCATGTCCCCCTGGGGCCACACTGCCGCTGCCGCCCGAGACATCTCTCCAGCTCGTGCGAGCTCCGTGACACGGCGCACACGGGCTGCGACGTGATCCTCGCGGCCCTTCGTAGTGACCGCCGCGCGCGTCTGGTCCTCCATGGAAAGCCAGGCGACGCCCCACTGGCCGTCCTGGACCCACCGCAGGCGCTCCTGAAGGCGCTCACGCCGTGTCGTCGGGGTCGGGGTCGCATTTTCGCTGAACAGCAGCCCGTCCAGCGAAAGGAACACCTCCCATAGCCTCGTCAACGCACTCGACGCCTGAGCATCATTACCCTGGCGGGCCTGCTCGATTGCCAAACACAGCCGCACCCTCACGTGGCTGACGGCTGCCGCCATGCTGTCGGGGATCATGGCTGTGGTGGGCGCCCCTTGGAGCAGGATGCGGCCCCGCCCGATGGCATCCCACCAGTCCAGGTTGACGAAGCCAACCTCGCGGCACGCGTCCTCGTTCGTCACCTGGTCGTCCAGGTAGTCGTCGTAGACGCCTGTCTCAAGTCCGCCATCATCGCCCGCTTCCGCAGGAGCGTCGAGTGGCGGTCGTAGGATGTCCGCCGCGGTCGGCGCCGCTGCCCCGGCCGCCCCCAAGGGAGTCCCCCGTGCGCCTGGGCCATACGCCCCTGGCGCGGCGGCGGCAGGGAGCCTCGGGGCTGCCCCAGTGCTCCCTGCCGCGCCATCTCCCTGAGAGGGAGGAGCGGGGGCCTGGCCTTCGACTGTTTCCAGCAGGGGCAAGATGGGACCCCCTCGGGCCTCCAGGGCTGCCGCGAGGCGCCCCATGTCACCCTCAGGGGGCTGAGTGAAGCCCACCATCCCCGTAGCTGGTGGTAGGGGGCCACCGACGCAGGCCATGTGGAACCACTTCCTGCCCGCGCGAGCCTGGGACCCCGCAGGTGGTGCCACGACGCCTGCCACGCGCCATTCGCCCGCCTCAAAGCCTCCCATGCAGCGGGCGCAGTGTGCCTTCTTGCCGCGAGCCGCCTGGGCGCTGACACACCAACGGGTGATTCGCCCGCCCGTCATGCGGCGCCGCCGCTGTGCTGGCTGGCCCTCGCTGTCACGCATGTGGACGTCGGTGTTGCCATCCACGGGGATGTCGGCTGCGTTCACGCCAGCCGACGCGGGAGCGGCAGCGGAAGCGCACGGGGCGGCCCCAGCACCTCCGCTGCCTCCCGCAGCTGCCGGTACTCCGCCTTCGCCTCGAGCCGCAGCGGCGTTACTCCCAGCCACTCGAGCCCCTGCACCTGCGTCCGCAGCGCGGCCAGCGGCCGCCGCCATCCCAGGACGTCCCTTCAGGGCAAGGAAGCGTGTTCGTAACAGTGAGGGCGCGAGAAAAGGAAGGGTGACTGTCACCCGCGGTTTGAGGGCAGCAGTAGCCCCCCCGCCCACAGGCTCCCCAGAGCCTCGGGGGGACGACTACTACTACTACTACTACTACTACTACTA
This sequence comes from Prorocentrum cordatum, assembly GCA_963575745.1. Lineage (NCBI taxonomy): Eukaryota > Dinophyceae > Prorocentrales > Prorocentraceae > Prorocentrum > Prorocentrum cordatum. The sequence continues at coordinate 29,093 of CAUYUJ010001267.1, forward strand.
CTACTACTACTACTACTACTACTACTACTACTACTACTACTACTACTACTACTACTACGACTACTACTACTACTACTACTACTACTACTACTACTACTACTACTACTACTACTACTACTACTACTACTACTACTACTACTACTACTACTACTACTACTACTACTACTACGACTACTACTACTACTACTACTACTACTACTACTACTACTACTACGACGACGACGACGACGACGACGACGACGACGACGACGACGACGACTACTACTACTACTACTACTACTACTACTACTACTACTACATCACCAACATCATCACCGTCATCATATTCGTAGCAGAATAATTCGTCGGCGTTCGCACCATCAGTATCGTCATCATCACCACCATCAGCATCGTCATCATCATCGTCATCACGATCAGCATCATCATCATCATCATCAGCATCATCAACATCATCGTCATCATCAGCATCATCACCGTCATCATCGTGATCCTCAGCAACATCATCAGCATCGTCAACATCACCAGCAGCATCATCATCATCAGCAGCAGCAACATCATGATCATCACAATCATGATAATCATCATCATAATCAGAATCAACATCATCATCAGCATCAGCATTATCATCGTCATCATCGTCATCATCATCAGCATCATCGTCATCCTCATCATCATCCTCATCATCATTATCAGTATCATCATCATCATCGTCGACAGATTTCTCATCAGCGGCATCATCATCAGCAGCAGCAGCATCGTCATCCTTGTTGACGTCATCGTCGTCGTCTGCGTCGTCACCGCCATCATCAGCAACAGATTCATCATCAGCTTCATGATCATAACCATCAGCAGCAGCATCACCATCATCATCAGCAGCCTCATCCTCCTCAGGACCATCATCGTCATCATCCACATCATCATCAGCATCATCAACATCATCATCATCATCAACAACATCAACATCATCATCATCCTGCTCCTCATCATCATGAGCATCATCATCAGCCTCGTCATCCTCATCATAATCATCCTCACCATCACCGTCACCGTCATCGTCATCGTCATCGTCATCATCGTCATCATCATCATCGTCGTCATCATCGTCGTCGTCGTTGTCGTCGCCGTCGTCTTCGTCGTCGTTGTCGTCGGCGGCGTCACCATGATCATCATCATCATCATCACCAGCACCACCACCATCATCAGCATCATCATCATCATCATCAGCATCATCATCATCATCATCCCCCTCCCCCTTCCCCTCGCTCTTCCTCCACCCCAGGGAGGCGCTCCGGGAAGCCCGTGAGGATGGCCGCGGCTGGCATCGGCAACCCGACCTGCCCAGCGGCGCGCGCGCGCGAGCGCGCGCAGCCGCCGCGCAGAGGCCGAGGGGGATGCCCAGCGCGACGGCCTGCGGAGGCGGCGGCGGCCGAGGCGGTGGCGCCGATTCTCGGGCCCAGGATGAAAACGACGGCGGCTATGCGCCGACAGCCCTGTGCCCTGCAGCTGTACACCAACGGCTGGACACCAGCAGCCCTGTGCCCTGCAGTAGGGGCCCGACCACAAGAACCCTTCCACAAGAAACCCAACCCTGAGAACCCAGGACGGCCACCGATCTTTGGTGTGAGAACGTCACGCTTTCCATGGCAGAACCCTCGAAATCCAAGACACCCAGGGCACCCAGGAGGCACGCAGGGTGTTTCTTGGCATGGGCCCCCACTGCACAGCCATCAGGACGACAGCAGCTGCACGACTGCAGCTATACACCGACCGCTGGAACGGCAGCCGACGGATGTGGTCCGGACCACCTCTGGGCCCAGGATCGGCCTGGCCGAGACCGATGCAGGCGTGTGCAGGGCGCCCTCCGCTGCCGCGGGGGTGTGGTAGGGAGGCGTGTGGCTGACGCGGAGGGAAGTCCTCGCATGGCGTCCACGCAGGGCGGTGTGACAGCTCCCCGAGCCCCCCCCCGGAAAAAAAAACCCGACCCCCCTCTCAGGGAGGCGTGGTTGGCAGAGTTTTCCCGGGCCCAGGGGGGGAGGTTTGCGAGGGAGATTTGGGCGGGCTATGTGGCGACAACATAGAAAAGAAGACTATGCACCACCGTGCCTCTGGGCACGGAGTGGGCGTACCCTCAGGTCCTTTGCCTAAGCCGTGGAGCCTCAGTCCTCAGTCTTGAGGAGTCTTTCAGGGGCCCAGGCTCCACATTCTGAAATTTGGCGGGGCTTGGCGCGGTTCCCCGGAGCTCCAGCGCGTCTCCCCGCCTGAGTTTTTCGGGCCCAAGGGGGCCCCATGGGCCCCGGGACGCCAAAAGATCGGCCCAGGACCCAAGATGGCCTCAAGATGACCCAAGAGGCCTCCAAGACACCCCAAAAGGCCTCCAAGAGGCCTCCCAAGAGGGCCCCAAGAGGCAAAAATCATTGATTTCCCTCTGGTTGTTGAAGGATTTGATCGTTCTCGCCAATTCGGCTTCCTGACACTCCAAGTCGGCCCAAGAGGCCATCAAGGCCACCCCAAAACGGCAAGAACGGCCTGACAGCGCCCCAAGACGGCCCAAGAGGCGCCACAGACGGCCCAAGACAGCCCCAAAAGAGGCCCCAGAGAGGGAACACGAATCAAAAATCTGAGCCTTCCGCCCCAAGAGGCCCTAAGAGGCGCCCAGGAGGCCAAGAGGCCCCCAAGAGGCCCCCAAGAGGCCCCCAAGAGGCCCCGATGAGGCCCCAAGAGACCCCAAGGCCCACAAGAGGCCCCAAAAAGGCCCCAAGAGCCCCGAAACGGCCCCCAAGAGGCCTCCAAACTGCTTCCAAGAGGCCCCCGAGTCCTCCCACGAGATCCCGAAGAACATCCAGTAGGCTTCAAACCCACATCCAATACACGGTGGCGGGATAGGCCGAACGCCATTTGAACTGCTTGGCACGGGGACGGAAAGCGCACTTACTTTCAGAGCGCACGAGATCGCTGGCTCGTCCGCTCTTACACCTCTCATTGACTCCCTTCCCCTCGCTCTTGTCCTATCTCAGCCTCGGAGAGTCGCGGAGCTTTCTTTGAGCGCGTTTCTTGTTTTGGAGGGGGCGGTCAGGTCGCGTTGCGTTTTCCACGTTTGGGCTGCCAGCTTTCCAGAACCCCGCGTTTTCCTTGCGTGGACCGCTCGTTGTCCACGCGTTGCCGCCCGTCCCTGTGCCCTGGCGTCAAGAACTTATTACGCCGCAGCTCTCTGTTGGGAGCTTTGGTCTTATCAGCTCGATTACGTCACCGCTCGCTCTTGGGAGCCGCGGTGCTAAGAGCCTTTGGGAGTATTTTGGGCCTCTTGGGGGGCTCTTGGGGAGCCTCTTGGGTGCCTCTTGGGGACCTTTTGGAGCTTTTCGGGGGCCTTTGGGGGCCTCCTGGGAGCTTCTGGGCTGCGGGGGTGAAGGGACTAGGCTGCCTTTGGCCGTCTTTGGGCTCTCTTGGGGGCTTTGGGGGCCTTCTTGGGGCCGTCCTGGCGCCGTCTTGGGCCGTCTTGGCGCCTCTTGGGCCGTCTTGGCGCCCTCTTGGGCCGTTTGGGGGCCTTCTTGGGGGCCTCTTGGGCCTTCTTGGGGCGCTCTTGGGGGCCTCTTGGACAGGTTGGAGGCTTCGGAGGGGGTCCCAGGTGCTGGGTAACTTCAGCGATGCTGGGGCCGCACTGGCCTCCTCTTTTGGCCGCCTGGTTAGGACTGAAGAGCGGTTCGACAGTCGGGCCCATTAGGTCGGCCAGGGAGGCTCCAAATAGACGGCGTATGCACGTGGGTAGCTGGAGCGGTCTCATGTCATTGGGGACCTCGGCGCCCGCCTTTTCCCCGATCCACACGAGCAGGTCCACAGAGGGCCCTGGCACCTCCTCCAGGAGCGCTGGGTTGAGGTCGGCAGCGTGCCAAGCCTGGGCGATGAGGCGCGCCACGAATCTGGCCCCGGGGTGGTATGCCTCGTAAGGCACGCCGCCCACCCCGGGTGGCGCTTCCGCTGGGGGCGAGGACAATGGCCGCCAACCTGCCCCAGCTAGGCTTGGGCCTGTCTGAGACGTCGATGCCAGGGTTACAGGTCGAAGAGTCTCCTGGCGGAGTGTGGTAGTGGGGGGGCAAAATGCCATATCGCACTGCGGCTGTCCCAGAGTACGTTGTCGACCTGGTTGGGTCTGTCGTGCCAGGTGCCGCTGTGGTCTCGTACCCCTAGGATGGCGTGAGTCTTCTTGTAGATCCCCCGTCCCGTCCTGTAGTGGGCGGCCAGGGGAGAGCGTTCAGCTCCGGGGCCTCTCTGCGCCGGGGACAGCCTTGCGGCTCTTCGCTGGGTGACCTCGGCGCCCCATCTTCTGAGCCAGAGTGCTGCGCGGTCTGGGGGGAGGCCCTGTCCATCCCAACCGTACTCGTACAGCCAGGCTGCCAAGGCTCCCACTGGACGCGTGGCCCCGTCCCTCTGGCTGGCTAGGGCAAGGAGGAAGCCGGGTGAGGCGCGGGGCCTGTGCCTTCTCCATTTCCTCCACCAGTCGTGGAGGGCGGAGGAGAGGGCCTGCCCCCCGAATCTCATGAGGGCGAGGAGAACAGGGGGCCTGAGGTCAGTGCCGTGCGCCCCCTCCCCGGCGCCCTGCTGCGCAGATGGGCGGTTGCAACGGAGGCGTCACCGTCATCGTTGTCCAAGTGCCCGTCGGGGAAACCCCCCGGACAGGCTGGTCTAATCCAGTCGATCGGTTGGAAGAGGCCGGTGAGGTTGACGGGCGGGACTCCAAAGGTGAGTTCAAGGTGAGAGTAAAGCCGTCGGAGGTCCGCGTGCGCCTCAGTGGGGAGGGCCCTGAGGTCAGCAGCTATCATGGCGTTTTCTCTTCTGGCCCTTCTTGCCCCTTGTGGTTCGAGGCTAATGAGGGCATGGTCCGACAGCGTAAGTCTCCAAAGTTTTCGGGGCTCGTATGCGTCGGTCTGTCGGACTGGACAGGCAAGCATATCGATCTGCGGTTCGCTGTCCTCATCGATCCTGGCGGGTCCAGGCATGTGTATGGCGGCGGAGCCCGAGCTTGTCAGGACGTCCCTCAGCAGGGCTGAGGCCTCCACCTCGCCCTCTCTTGGTTCGTTGAGCTGCAGATTGACATCCCCACCCCAGTATGTGTCGAAGCGCTCCCATTGCTCTGCTGCGACGGCGATTCCGGAGAGGGTGTCTTCCTTTCTGGTAGGGGGGAGGTACACAGAGACCACGCGAAATCTACTTCCGTGCTGCTGACCAATTGCGGCGACGGCACATCCTGGAACCAAGACCTGGCATTCAAGGAGGGTGACGCCGTGGGGGAGGAGAATGCCAACACCTCCGGCCAGTCCGCCGGTCGGGCCCAGATAGCCGGCGGAGGCAACGAGGGCCCTCGCAGGGAACATCGTCCTCCATACCTCTGTCTCTTGCTCAGACCAGTGCGTCTCTTGGATCAGGGCGATCCTTTTATTCGTCGTAACTTGGGCGAGGAGGGCGCGTTTGATTTGATTCTTGGCCGCTGCGCAGCTTCGAAGATATCTGACGCTCCAACAGGCAATTCTGGGCAGACTGCACGCCGGGGTGGCGCTGAGCGCGCGTAGACCATCGTCCAGCGTGAGGCTACCACACATGGAGTCCCAAGCGGGGTGCCTCCAGGGATCGGCGTGCAAGAGAGACCATAGGCCCCTCGGCCCGCGGATCTTGCATGGGCAGCGGGTTTCGAGAGCAGTATTGAGCGCGCGTGCGGCGTCTTGCCAGGCCCTGGCGCACGGCCCTGGCACGGGGAGATGCCTGGGGGGGCCCCAGCGCCTGATGGAGCGCGCTGGGGCCCTCGGTGGAGTCTAGGGGCGCGTCGGCCCGGGAAAGAGCCCTTCTTCGCGTAGGAGCTGCTCTGCGAGGTCGCCTGGGAAGGGGTGGTCTCTGAGCTGCGCCCACGGGCACTGCCCTCCTGCGTACGTTCGCGCTGCTTCCCATCCCTGAGCTATCTGGCTGCCTGCGGGGGCGGGGGAGCTGGCTACGTCCGTTGTGCGCCCCGCGCTCAAGGCTCGCAGTACGGAGACAACCCTGCGCTGTAAGCACCGGGGGTCAAAGTGCATGCCGACGGCGTCGCACAGCGCCCTGTCGCTTATTCCGAGCCCGCGGTAGTAGCCGGCTAGGCCTACCGCCCGCGCCCTTTCATCGGCGTCGGGAGGTCTGAGTCCGCGTGTTCTGCCCTCCTTCACTAACCATCTTCCCCAGGCCCTGACCTTGTCCTCCGCGGCGGGGCTCTCCCTTTCCCTTCCCGCCACGACAAAGCTCAAGCCTTCGGTACATCCTGGGAATCGCTGCTCCGCTCCACATTCGGCGAGAATTTGCATGGCTCCATGTTTCAATTCGGTCGGATTCCGGAGGAACCACCTGTACCCGCTGTCCTCGTTGTAAAGGAGGCACAAGAGATGGATCTGGTAGCTGCTCGGGAGGATAGCGTCTGGGTCGCCCGGGGCGGCTCTGGACTGCGTCCAGGTCGGGATCCCTTCGTCTGGTCTGTAGGACCATCTTGGCTCCCAGGGACCGGGAAGGCGGGCGCGTGTCATGGTGTCGGCCGGGGGAGGGAAGTTGCCAATCCAGAGCCTCTCTCTTGGACTGGCTACGCGGTCGCTCGCGTTCATTTTGACTGCCCATTCGGGGTCGAGGTCCCCCATGGCTGCGCTCATAGCCTTGCGGTGGGCCAAGGGCATGGAGGCCGCGTTTTCCACGAGGACGAGGACGGTGATATCTGGCCTTCTCTTGTTTGCCAGGTACCAGGCTGTCGGGACTGCGAAGAAGTGCGATGATTGGGCCCCTGCCAGTCCGTCCCTGCCAGCGCGCGGGCCAGCCGCCGATAAGTTGTTGCAGGGGGGTCCCGCCACTATCAGCAGGGCGCTGCCCTGTTCCAGGGAGTCGAGGTGCTTCTCCCAGGGAGTCCTGTTGTCGAGGGGGTCACTGCGCCTGAAGAGGTCCCATACGTCCTCCGCTATCGGTTTCTGCGGGGGGCCTCCATCTTGAGGATCGGGCGCGGCTGCCCATCTGCGCGCCACTGCTTCCGCGGCCTCCTTGTTGTGCTCCACGAAGGAGGACGACTGAAAACTGTGGCTGGATCCTAGCTTTTTGACTAAGCCGCCCACTGCGAGTCTGGCTATACCCCATCAGTCGAAGAAGGACACCAGGTGGAAGGGTGTGCGTTCGTTCGCCCCGCCGCTGCCTCCTGTGGGTTCACCTCGCGCTGTCCCGATTTCCTGTTGTGTGAAGTCTGTTTCGACGGCCTCCTGTATTCGCACCCTTCCCGCAATGTCGTCGACTGCCTGAAGGGCCCTAGTCTGATGGTGCCTTGCTCGCGCAGTGACCGAAGCGTGCCAAGTACGGTGCTGTTATCCAGTCTGGCCACCTGGTAGGCCGCCAAGACCTGGCCGGGAGGGGCGACGGGGGAGAGGCCGGTGTCGCGGTCCCTGTGCTGGGTCCACACCTGCTGGAGGACGTCTGTGGGTTGGGGAGCCGCGGTGGGTTCGGTGGGCTCGGGGGGGGTGATCCTGGGCCTCGCCCTTCTTGCCCCTTCTCCCGGTCCTTGGGGCTCAGTCGCGGTGCGTGCGAGGCCTCTTCCGAGACCTCTCTGTCCAGTTGCCGCTTGCCGAGATTCCCACATTGATACAAGGGGCCGGTAATTGTCCTCCTCTGGTCTGGCTGTTCTCGGTCTTGTCCTGGGTCGAGTTCTCGTCCCCACGGGGCCTGATTGTCGGATTCTTATGTTCCGGCTCCTGTTTTGCCGTCTCGTGGGGCCTGATTGCCCCATGTCCCTGCTCTGCTGGCTCATCTGCTGCGGATGCTGGGCTGCGGCTCCCTCTGCGGCCCCAGCCCGTCGGGGCTGATCATCTGTGCTTTCTCTGTGTGAAGTCCTTTGTGAGGAGGTCTGGGGCCGTCCTGCCTCTGCCTCTTGCGCTGGTCGTCGGGGGAGGTTGCCGCGGGGGGTCCCTTCCCTGAGGTTGTGCCAGGTTGAATCGACGGCTCTGAGCCTGCTGATGTCAGGGCCGAGGGAGTTCCCCATGGAGACAGAGAGGATAATGTCGAGGACCTCGTTGGTTAAAGGGAAGAAACGGCATGCGGGGCCCTCACCACCGGGGATTCCTGCCACTGCAGATTGCAGGCGCGCACAGGCGGCGTCTGCAATGAGGGCGGCGTTTCTAGACAGGACGGTCCTGCCAGCTGGGTTCCTCGTGCTGGTCGGCGGGTGGAGCGCCCAATAAGCCCTAAAGGGAGCGAGCAGCCTGTCGGATAGGTAGGCCCTGGTGAACACCTGCCTGAACTGCTTTTCGAGCTGGAGCATGGCGGTACCCCAAGCGATGGCACTGAGCACGGCCCTCCACCTCATTCTGTCCGTGAACCCCAATCCCTCCGACTGCGCGGGGGGGCCCAGAGAGCAGTGTCTCTGCTGCGCAGTTGAGGAGGTGGCTCCACCTGCGCTCCATACAGGGCGGGAGATGTGCGCATGCTCTTGAGGAGTCACCCCTTCCAAGCGGGTCGCTGGGTGAGCTTCGGGGGACGCTGGAAGGTGGTGGCCTTACCCTGTGAATCCAGCCAGGGCGCGTGTGCTCAACCTGTGCAGTGCCCCCTGGCCCCTGGTTAGCTTGCCTGTTCCCCGGCCTGTCACGCGCAGCCTGGGGCGTCGGCGCTGGCGGAGGCTCGGCACCCTGCTCTCCTGGCTGGGGCGGGGGAGACTCGTGGGCAGGGTCAGCGCGCGGGCCGGTGGGCAGATGTCGTTCGCGCTGGCCGACTGCCCTTCTGTCTGCCAGGGGCTGCGGCGGCGGGGTCTGCATATCTCCGCCATCTTCATTGCTACGTTCTGCTTGCCCGTCATGGTTGGAGCCGCTTTCTGGTCCCGTAGCTGAAGTGCTGGTTGCGGCAGCGCTTCCTGGGGGGGTCGTAGGCGGGGGGGCTTTCCTCGCTGCTCCTCTCACTCCTGTGCCGATGCTGGACGGGCGCCGCGGGACCAGTGGCTTGGCCGCGCGGACTCGGCTGCCGCGGTGGGTTCACCTGGGCCGCTGGAGGGGCTGGCGGCTGAGGTTGGGGAGCGCTGCGATCCGCAGTCTGCGGGCCACCATCTGCGGTGCTCCGTCCAGCTGTTGGGGGGTCTGTCCAGGGCTCTGCTGTGCGCGGTCTGCAGCTGTTCTTGCCTAGCTCGTGTGGGTCGCGCCCTGGCCCCGCCTGAGGGGTCGCCGCGATTGCCTCTGGGTGTCCTTCGCGGCCTGGGTGCTCTTCCGGGATCATGCCGGAGCCTGTCCTCCTGCGCGGCCCTCCTTAATCTTTCGTCTAGGCCGTTGAGTCTCTCGTCCGTGCCAGGGGCCAGCACGTGCGTTGCGTCGCTGTCAATGTCCGCACCCCTGCTCCCCGGGACTTCGACCACAGGTGGCGGGCAGTGTAGGTCGGGTCAGGTTCGGGGGAGAGCCACTGCGAAAAAGGGAGCTGCCTGGTGACCTCTTCTTTTATCCCAAGCTCATTGATGAGCTGGAACACACGGTCCCTGTCTAGTGCGCTGGGCTCCGCCAGCTGGAGAATCCATATGGCGGCGAAAAGGTCCCAGTTGCACCTCAGGATGGGTCTGCCCTCTTCCTGTCGCCGCTGTTCGAGCACGAGCCTGGTCTGGATGCTTCTGGCCAAGTCGTGGATGGACTGCTCGTCGATGCAGGCCTGGAACCTTCCAAACATACCCTGTGCGCAGGTAACCGCGTCACTTTCCGCCCTTACTAGCGTGGCCCCTGGCTCTGCTCTTGCCCGGTTCCTGCATGTAAGTACTTCTGCAAGGGGGGGGTACACTCTTGGGCGGGCTGGGCCCGAGAGGGAGTCCACGGCTGCCCGCCTTCTTGGAGGTAGGGTCGCGCTGGGGGATTGGCTGGCGCCGATTCCCAGCTCTGCGAGCGTCGGGGCGCGGGCGGGGGTGGCATCTAATTTGGCAGGATGTACCGGCCCGTGCAGTAGCTGCAGGGACACCCTGGTCTTTGGACGGCCGGCACCTCGGTTGGCAGACTTCAGGTCGGCTTCAGCAAGTAGCGCAATGGTGACCCACATGGGGCTTGAGGTGTACAGGTGGCCGTATTCTCCGCAAGTGGTGATGCATACTGCACCTACCGCTGCTACGGCAGCCGTGAGGTGTTCCCCCGGGTGGAGTATGGTGCTGTAGTCTCGCAGCCCCTCTCTGTCCTCCGAAGATCTGCGGCGGGTTGAGTTCCGGTTGCCCATGACCTCGTCTACCTCGTACAGCCAATCTTCAGGCATGGCAGGGGGGGGGCCTCATGTTGGCCATACCTCCCCTGCCGTCAGCCCCTTCGGGCAGCGGCCAGGCCCTTGTGTGCAGTCTGGTCCCAGAGGATCCTATCGAGGCGGAGAACATCCGCAGCGCGGCGTGGTGAGGGATCCAGGGGTCTGGGCGCATGGGCCTAGGACGGGGGGGCCCGACTTGCTCTCCTCGTCGGTCGAAGGCTGTGACTTCGAGTATGTGTGGCTGCACGGCTCGTCTGGGGGCCTGTCGCACCGCCTCCTCCGCGAGCGCCTCGATGCGATCTGTCTGCGCCCTCGAGATCCCTTTGTCTTCCCTGGTCTGCTCTCTTGAGGGGGTGGCCGGGAAGATTCTGACAACCTGCGGCCCCACCGCGATGCAACTGGCCCCGCAGAAGGCGGCTGACATGGTGGCTGCAGTGTTGAGTCTGACTCTCACCTGCGCCATGTGCCTGTATTCTCCTGCGTCGGGGAACCAGGCGTACACCGTGGTTACCTGCTCCACCGCTCCGGGGCCAACGGTCGCTTGGACTGCCTCAACCACGTCCTGTTGCCTGGATTGCCCTAAGTCTGCTATGTTCCAACGACGGTGGAAGCCGTCTTCCGGGTCCGCTAGCCTGGCGAATATGGGGCCGCCATCCCAGTTTCCTTCTAGCAGAATTCTTCGGGGGCCGATGGCGGGAGAGCTGCGCGCGGACCCGAAGAGTTCGTCCTTGGAGTATCGCAGTATCGGGGCCGCGATCCTCTCTGGGGATTTTAGGAGGAGCAGACCTCCCCCGTCGAGGCCCACTCGGTACCCAAAGGCCGCCGCTGCGTCCGCTGCGGCCGATATGGCCAGGTAAGTGGCGGCGGCTGGGATGGGGATGTGCACAGAGTCGGACGCTTCTCTGGACCTCCAGGCACTCCCGTTGACGTTGGTCGCCAGCGCCGACTGCGCAGCGACCTGAAGCTCCTCGAGGGGTGGGTCCGCGGTGGCCTGCACGTGCGTTCGTCTGGCGGGTCGGCAACGAACGACGTGGTGGAAGAGTGGCTCGAGCCCGGCCATTAGGAGGGTCATGTCCCTCGGTAGGGATATCCTGGAGGTATCCCATTCCACGCCCACCGTTGGGGGCTCGCTTCCTTCTTCTAGGGCCTGCTGCCACCTGGCAATCTGGGCCACAATGGTGTCGTTCCAGTGTTCTGGTGTGAGTACGCGCAGGGCGTCGCTGATGTCTGCGCCCCTGCCTCCCCAGTGTACCACGATAGATGGTGGGATCTGCGTTCTTTGGGGGTGGTCTGCAGCCATAAGCAGGGGGGCGGGGAAGGATGGGGGGCTCCCCGGCCTGTGGTCCCCTGGCGGGAATCTGGCGAGGAGGGTGGCCCACCTTGCCTGGGTGATCATGGGAATTGAGCGCGTCCTTTCCTGTCTGGAGGGAGGGGTTGGGGCGGTGTTGCCTCCTGTTCCTCCTTCGCTCGCCGGTCTGGGAGGTCCGCCCTCACCGTCGTGGTCCACCTCCATTCCTGCAGGTTGTAGCGGGGGGTGCCTGTGGGCTGCTACCTGCTCGTGTATCTTCTGCACGTCGCGGACCGTGATGCATGTGTTTGGTCTGCGTATGGAGACCAAGTCAGCTCTTAGGCAGTCCAGTTCCGTGGCTAAGGAGCGTGTAGCGGCAGCTAGTTCTCTGCATATGATGGGGGGGCATATGGGGGCCAGGAGCCCGTCCCTGAGTTGAAGCGTTGCCCGTGCCTCATTGGGAGCCTGAGCTCCAGGGAGGAGGGCGGAGACGCTGCCGCTGTCGTTGGCTCTGCAGTAGGGGCAACGAATGGGCATGGAGTTTCTTCCCTCTCGGAAGATCCCGGGCTGGCTCTGTCTCCAGCGATCGATGCAGTGCTTGTGGAACCTGTGTCCACAGAGTATTAGGGCTTCCGCGGTCCCGTTAAGCTCCCCCGCGCAAATGGTGCAGGATTGCTCATCCTCACCTGCGCCCCAATCTGGCGTCGGCTCTGGCCCCCCAGCCCTGAGAGCCCGCCCAGCGTCTCCAGGCGCGTCGATTGCGTTGGAGATGGAAGTGCCCAGGCCTTCTTTGAGTAGGCGCGTGGTCGAAGCCGCTTCCTCCTCGGTTAGGCATGCCTTGAGCCCTGTGGTTCGCAGTAGGAGGCGGATCTGGCAGTTCCTAAATGGGGAGTAGGCCTGGGGGCCTGCTCCTCCCCTTCGTCCAATATGCCTCTGATGTCGTCGGGAGTGTGGATGCCTGCTATCTGCAGCCATCTGGTGAGGACTTCGAACGGCCTGTTGCCCATACCTCTCACCTGGAGCACTGGTCGGAGGAGGGGGGTGTAGTGCGGCGCCAGGCACTGCCACATGGCCCTGGATATCCAGCTCCCTGGCTCAAGCTGCGACCTGGCTTCTCTGAGTAGCCCTTCCGCCACTAGCTGCGCTTCTGCGCCGCTGAGCGAGGTGCGGTCAATGCACTGCTGCCTGGCTCTTCCTGCGGCCTCGTCGTCTCTCTGCGTGGCATCTAGGGCCCGAATGAGGGCGTCCAGCGCGTCTCCTCTGCCATGGGCCTGAGAGGGGGAGCTGCCGCTGGTATCCGTTTCGTCACCGAATATTTGTCTGCTGTCTTCGCGCCAGGGGGCGGCGGTGCCCCGCGCCCCTCCGGCCGTGGGAGAGGGAGGGTGGCGACCACCAGTTCCCCCCTGCACCCGCATTGCCAACTCTGGCGTGCGTTCTGGCGCTTCGGGCCTGCATCCCCCGCTCCACTGCGTTCCTATCTGCTGTTAGGGTTGCCTCTTGGAGATGTCCGAAAGGGCCCAGCCAACTCATGCGTTCCTGGAGCTCTGGGTGGATGTATCCCCCTGGACGGGGGGCCTCGATCACTCTTCCTGTCAGGCGAGGTAGAGTTGTCGCTTCCTGTCCGAGGCGCTGGCGTGCTCCGCCCATGGAGTGCCACTGTCTGGCTGCATGCGCCACTAAGGAGCTCGGGATCCCGGTAGCCTCGAAGACGTGTTCAAGTGTGACTCGGCCCTCCTCTGTGGCTGACTCCCAGATGAACGGGAACAGGAGCCTGTTACTCGGTATGCTGTCGCTTGCTATCTGCGCGCGGATCTCCGAGATGTCATGTAGCAGGCGGCGTGCGCTGCCCTCCCTTTCTGGGGGGAGATGGGTGGCTCTCCTCGGCTGGTGCCCATCGCCTGCTCGGTTCTCGTCTCCATCTCTCCTCATGGTTTGCTGGTTGACTACGCCTGCTACAGGGGATCCTACCCCTCGCGCCCTTGTGCGCAGTGCGATTGCGAGACGCGCTGCTTCCCCACAGGGGCTGCCTGGCGCAAGGTGGTCGGCGATGATCCTTCCTTCACTTCTGGCGGAGGCGATTAAGGCTGCGCGGGCCACCTCGGCGGCCTCGGCACTCGCGCCATGCGCCTCGATGGAGACCCTGTCCGCGGTGGTGGCGCGGAGGGCTCGATCCAGAAAGTTGCCTCCAATTTCTCCACGGAGCCATTCTGAATCCTCTGTGGGGAGGTAGTCAAGGCACTGCTGGTAGCTTGCCCTCAAGTCCTGCGCCCTGGGCCTTGCGCCCGCCGGGTCTGGGAGCTGGGCTGGCGGCGCCACGATGGAGGTTTGTGCAAGGCCTCTAGGCATCCAGTCGCGTAGCAACTCGCTGGAAGGGGGTTCCCCTGATGCAGTCCCTGATTTGAGTGACAGTCTCCAGGGCCCATCCGTGCGGGGCGCTGCAGAGTCTGGAGAGGGCGCCAACCGCGGCTCTGAGCATCGGCTCGCCTCCCAGACTTGCGTCGCCCCTTTCGGCAGTCGGGCACCAGGATTCGTTTGCGGCCCCGCCGCTGGCGAGCGCAATGTCGCCCATGTGGCGCCATGCTGCGAGTAGCTCCGAGATCAGCCATGACGGGGAGTAGCTGGCGGTCTCTGGTGGGAGGTCTGGGGGGCCGACATGGCTGGCGATAGGGGCGTATCTCGCCCCCACTCTGGCCAGTTGGAAGGTGAGTGGGGTGCCCAGCAGGTCGAGGGGATGTCCTGGGGCTTCGAGGCTGCCGGGGTAGAGTCCGCTCGCGGCCTGCACCCAGGGGGGAACTAGCCTGCGGCAGACGATACACATGGGACCGCGGGGGTCACGCGCCAGCCGGCAGCCGCAGTAGTCACATCTGTCGGCAGGGCGGAAGAAGTCCCCGAACCTTCTCATGTGCGATGTACTGATTATGGGCCAGGGCCCCTCGGGTGCGCCCCTACCCTCGAGGATGGGCCCTGATGCCTGGGGAGTGGGGCCCCGCGCCTGGGATGGCCAGAGTTGCCCAACCGCCCTGCCCCGTTCCACGCTGCGCCGTAGAAAGGACGTCCGCCCCTGCATCAGCCCAATGGCCTCTACTGACTGCCCAGTTCCTGACCTCGCTGCGGTCTGGGAGGTGCATCAGGTTGCGTCGATGCTCGCGGATAAGGTAGCGGCACAGCTTGGCTCTGCGTTCAGAGTCGTAGCCAGCCAACATCGCGTCGGTTGCGTCGGGGGCTGCGTCATGGCGCCACCTCGAGAGCCCTCGCAGGGACGGCGGAAAGAGGCCCCCCGACGGGCCCCCTACCCCGATGTCTGTGTAGAGGGCGGCAAAATGCAGGACATCGCACTCCCTTTCCGTCGCAATGATCTCGGCCTGGGTTGGTTCGTCGCAGTCTAGGCTCTCCGTTTCGATGGCAGGGTCCTGTGTCAGGCTTGCGTACCGAAAAGCCAATACCTGCACCGGGTCTGGGCCTACTCCCCCAAGTCTTGCCTCATGGTCAGACCGAGTGATTGACCAAACCAACCAGGAGAGGTCAAGCTGCGCCACTGCCGAAGGGCAAGTGCACCGACGTTGCCCCATGCGAACCCCATGGCTGGGGCATGCCCTGAGGGGGCAAGGGGCGCCCCCAGCTGAGGGGGGGGCCCCGCTGATGGCAGCGCGCCAGGGGGGGGGGCGGAGCCAGCAGAAGCTTACCACATGTTCAAGGCCAGTGCTCATAGCTTGGGCGCGGGGCGGGCGCCTGGAGAGCTCCCTCCGCGGGCCCTGCACTGGCTCGTGTTCCATGAGCGCAGCTATTGCGCCTCCTCTCATGGTGCCCCTTGGGTCGACGACCCTCGGAGCCAGGAAGGGGGCGTCGGCGTCGAGGGTGCCGCATCTCCTGGGCTGGGGAGGGGGCCTTCGGAGAGCTGGGTCTACGCCATGACCAAGGTCAGCCGCCTGCCCTTCCAAATTGAGCAGCCTTGAGCCTGGCGGCGAGGGCAGGGGGAGGCCTGGGGGTGGGGAGAGCCGACGACCGCGGGCGTGAGCGGCTGATCCGCCGTCGGTCTCGTCGAAATCCCCCCAATCGCGGTGCGCTTCGCTGTCGGGGGTGCTTCGGCTGGGCACACGATCCTGCAGGAGCCATTCCCAGTCGACCTCATCCCAGGGCTGCGGTCCGCTATCAGCATCGATCCCGATCGGGTGGAAGGGGGGCGCGGGGGAGATCTCACTGGCTTCGCCCAGGCCCGCGAGGGAAGGGGGAGTCGGGAAGGCGGCGGAGGGGGCCTGCGGGGGCGAGCTGGGTGGGTCGGGCGGGAGATCCTCCCCGCTAGCGCTGATCAAGTCCAGCGGGCCCCTGGGTAGGGCGCCCTCTCTGTCATCGTTGGCATCCTGCGCGCCAGCCATGGGCGCGGGCGGGGCCCGGTCCTGAGGGGGGTTATCCGGCGATCTGCGGTCGCCATCGCCATCCCTCGGCATATCACTATGGTGGGGGGCGCAGCCAAAAGCCGCTGTCACTGATGAACCTTGGTTAAGAGGGGGGGAGGGATGGTGGCGCAGCCAAAAAGCCGCTGAACACAGGTCCTGATCAAGAGGAGGAAGCCGGGGGGCGCAGCCAAAAGCCGCTGTCACTGGTGTGTTGGAGGAGGAGAAGGGTTGGTCGGTCCTCAGGAACAGCGCTGTCTGCTCAGAGTCCGCTCCTCCGTCGTCGCCTAGCGGTCTCTGAGAGGGGGCCCCCGTCGCAGTAGGGGGGGGTCTGGCTGACTGCCCCCTTGATGGGTGGCCAGCACCGTCCACCTCATGCCGACTCTCTCCAGATTCCTCCTCCACGGTCGCCTCTTGGATCCCTACGGGAGCTTCGCTCTCGGCCTCTAGGGGCTGGGCGGAACCCGCTGCTGGAGCTTCGCGCTCACGGCCTGTCCCCCTGCGGGGAGGGGAGGGAGGTGTGAACGGCATTGGGATCAGGGCGGGGTCCAGGGTGGCGTCTGGACGGGCTCCGTCCCCATCCAGTTAGCTGCCGTCCTCCATGGGGCTTAGGGCCGTCGTGGACGCCGCTGGCGTCGGCCCTGGACCTGTCTGGGCTGCCAGGGGGGGGTGCCGTCTGTGGGGGGTCTGTCCAACGCCTGGATCTGGGGGGGGGGCCTATCGAGGCCAGTGACTGGGCTCCCGCGCCCTGCACTGAATGATCCTCGCCTTGGATTTCCCCGCTTTCCATGGCCCCGCGTCCTGGGGGGGGCTGAGGCTACGGCTGAGGCCCGCGCTGCCTGACTGCGCCGCTGCTGGTATGGCGGGCGCGCGCTGGGGGTCCGAGGGGGCCCAGGGCCGCGGGCCCGCGGCGCAGCGTCAGGGCGCCCCCTTGAGTGCGGGAGACTGGCCCGAGGGAGCCAGGCCCGCAGACGGCTTGAGCCAGGCTACGTTGAGGCTCTGAGGATATTTTTTGGTTCGCGGCTCCAGGCCAAAGGTCAAGAAGCGGGATTCACGCCTGGGGCACAGAGCGAGATAATTGGCCGCAGTGGCGCGTAGGCCGCCGAAGCGAGTGCACATGCAAGGGACAAAATGACCCTCATTAAAGGTGACCAGCGCAGTCATCCCAGCGGATGGGGACGCAGGCGCGGCACCGGCGGCGGAACGGGAGGGAGAAGTCGCCCTCACGGCGCCAAGCTCCAGCCGAACCGCAAACCAAGAGGAGGGAGGGGCAGGGAGCACTGCGAGCGACAGCACAGGCACACTGCAGCACCAATAGTACCGAACGCGGCGAGAGAGACCTGCCTCCCAAGGCTCACTGAAGCCTGACTGTGGCAGATCCGAGTCGAAGCGCCACCCGGTGGGGAAGACCACAGGTGTGCTTGCACGAGGCAGAGTCAAATCCAACCAAAGCCAGTGCGTGTACATCGTATCCGACTCACGCAGTTCGGGGGCGAACGATGCAACGTACTGACGGGGTCGCAGACTGCTTGGGGAGAAAAACCACGGACTGCAGAAGGATGAACCACTCAATACAGGGCCACTCCCAAGACGAAGCCAAAACGGGTGTCACCGAAAGTGTGGCTGACGGCCGCACCCGATCCACGACACCAGCCGGTAGCCAGTGTGTGCACCTCGTTTCCGACTCACGCACTGCGAGGGGGCAACGGCAGACGAGGGGGCTCTGAGGATACGCGAAGCGTCGAGAGCTCAAATTCCCGTGAAGTCCGGCGTCGCCGGCTCCAGCGCTAAAGCCATGGTGTCCAGCGAGCCGAGAGCGGCCGAAGAGAGGCCACCAGCAGAAGGCGGCCTTCCGCGCCAAGATCATGAACTCGAAGGCGACCCAGGTGCCCTCCCCTGATCCCATACTTGACGACACCGCTCCCTGCCACCCGGAACTTCTTCCCCCTCCTCGTGAGCAGGCGGCAACGGGCGCCGGCGGCAGAGGAGGTGCTCACGGAATACCCCAGACCTCGGATCTGGCAGCATAAAAACGTGGTGTGTGTGTGCGTGTGCAGGCACTGCACGTTTGTCCCACTCGAGCGACGATCAAAAACGGGTCTCACGCGAGATGACACAGCGACCCTACGCGGCGGCTTATGCGGGCCGCCAGCGCGACACGCCACAGTGGAAACGAGGGCGCTCACGCGCGACCTTACGCGGGCAGCCTACGAGCCGATGTCGGCGCAAACGACCCCGTTTTTCCCAAAGATCCTGTGGTGTTGGGTCCTCGTCTTGAGGAGACGGCGCCCCGCGTTCCTCCTCTCCTTCCAACTCCTCCCCCTCCTCCCTCCCCCTCCTTCCTCCCTGCATTTCACCCACCCATTACAGCGTTTCGTGGCCCCAGAGGGAGCTCCACCGAAGGCCCCAGTGCCACCGCCCGCATGGGTCCCCCCCACCCAGTACAGCGCTTCGTGGCCCCATAGGGAGCTCCACCGAAGGCCCCAGTACTACCGCCAGCATGCGCCCCCCCCCACCCAGTAAAGCGCTGCGTGGCCACACAGGAAATTCCACCGAAGGCCCCAGTGTTACCGCCCGCATGCGTCCCCGTCACCCAGTACAGCGCTTCTTGGCCCCATAGGGAGCTCCACCGACGGCCCCAGCGCCACTGCCCGCATGCTTCCCCGTCACCCAGTACAGCGTTCCGTGGCCCCATACGGAACTCCACCGACGGCCCCAGCGCTACCGCCCGCATGCGCCGCCGTCACCCAGTACAGCGCTTCGTGGCCCCGTAGGGAGCTCCACCGAAGGTCCCAGCGCCACTGCCCGCATGCGTTCCCCCCACCCAGTACAGCGCTTCTTGGTCCCATAGGGAGCTCCACCGAAGGTCCTTCTGTTACCGCCCGCATGCGTCCCCCCCACCCAGTACAGCGCTTCGTGGCCCCACAGGGGGCTCCACCGACGGCCTCAGTGCTGGCGCCCGCATGCGTCCCCACCACCCAGTACAGCGCTTCGTGGCCCCATAGGGAGCTCCACCGACGGCCCCTGTGCTACCGCCCGCATGCGTCCCCGTCACCCAGTACAGCGCTTCTTGGCCCCATAGGGAGCTCCACCGAAGGTCCCAGCGCCACTGCCCGCATGCTTCCCCGTCACCCAATACAGCGCGTGGCCCCATACGGAACTCCACCGACGGCCCCAGCGCTACCGCCCGCATGCGCCCCCCCCACCCAGTACAGCGCTTCGTGGCCCCATAGGGAGCTCCACCGAAGGCCCCAGTGCTACCGCCCGCATGCGTCCCCTCCACCCAGTACAGCGCTTCGTGGCCCATAGGGAGCTCCACCGAAGGCCCCAGTGCTACCGCCCGCGTGCGTTCCCCCCCACCCAGTGCAGCGCTTCGTGGCCCCATCGGGAGCTCCACCGAAGAAGATATTCACACAACTGCATATGGTTGGGTCCTTCGCCAGGATAATTATTGCGCCGCTCACTTTGCGGCGCGCAGAAGGGGGGTAGAGGGAGAAGGTTAAAGGCTTCTTAGAAGGTGGCCGCTTCTCAGAAGGCGCCGGCCCTACATCTACAGGTAAGACCCGCGGCTTCTAAAAAGCAGGGCGACCTCTACGAAGCCTTCCCCCCTCCCCCTAACCCCCCTCTGCGCATAGCCGATCCGTGACGCCGTTGTGTTCTCGGGCGTGGACTAACCTGGTTCGGCGCAAGCCCGGCTCGGCCAGTTTACCAGCAGCAGCGATGCACTCTAGGCGGTAAGGAGACCCCAGAATCGAATCGGTAAATCGGATCGGCGATCAAAATGAATCGGATAATCAGAAATCGGCGGCCGACTCGGAGAAGCCGCATCGGCGGGAATCGGCAGGCTGGTAGGCCTCCATCGGGAAGTCGGAGCCCACATCGGAATCCGAAATCGCATCGAACCGGAATCGGAAGCCATCGAAATCGCACCGAACCGAAGCGGAGGCACCGAAACGAGCCCTGGGCGGGGCCTCGCCGAGGAGCCCCTGCGCGGCCCGTGTGCCAAAGGCCACCCTCCGGGTGGCCGCGAGCGGCTCCCCCTCCCGGCTTGGCCAACATCCCACTCGCGGGACCCGGCAAGATCTCCGGAGATCTTTACGGGGCCACATGCGAACCCTACCCCTACCCCCCACGACTTCCGAGCGAAGTGAACCCCACCCTACCCCTCAGAAGTCGTGGGGGGTAAGGGCAGGGTTCGCATGTGGCCCCCTAAACATCCCACTCGCGGGACCCGGCAAGATCTCCGGCGCTCTGGCCGAGCCCCGCCCGCGCCGAGCCCCGCCGCCCTCCCGCCAGCTGCTGCAGCATGGGGCCCAACCACAGGAAGCCCTCCACGAGGAGCCCGGCCCCGAGGCCCCAGGTCGTCCCTCGATGTTTGTTGGTGTGGGAGCGTCACGCTGTCCGTGGCGAAAAGCCAGCGAGACCCAGGAAACCCAGGGCACCCTGGAGGCACGCAGGGCGTCTCTCGGCAAGGGGTCCCAACTGCGCTCTCGAGGCCGCACTCACCCAGGTCAGGTCGACGAGAACCCTGTCGCGAAGCCTGGCCAGCCGCTCCGCAGCTCCCAGACTCGGGCCAGCGGGGGGCGGAAAGAGGGAAGCGGCCCCACGCGGCTCCCAGACCCAGGTCAGCCACAGGGGAGTCCTCCTCCTCCTCCTCCTCCTCCTCCTCCTCCTCCTCCTCCTCCTCCTCCTCCTCCTCCTCCTCCTCCTCCTCCTCCTCCTCCTCCTCCCTCCTCCTCCTCCTCCTCCTCCTCCTCCTCCTCCTCCTCCTCCTCCTCCTCCTCCTCCTCCTCCTCCTCCTCCTCCTCCTCCTCCTCCTTCCTCCTCCTCCTCCTCCTCCTCCTCCTCCTCCTCCTCCTCCTCCTCCTCCTCCTCTGACCCCCGTTACGCGAGCCCCGATGTTCCCTCACGCTTCCCTTGCTGGTCTCGAGCAGCCGACCGTTGCGACGCATCTTCGGGTGACCTTTTCTGTCCCGTCGCGCTGCTGGGCGAGTTGAATCCGTGTCGAATGCTCGTCGGGCCCGTGCCGAACGCGCGCCGAATACGCGCAGAGCACGCGTCGGGCGCTGGAAAAAGATGGCAACATGCGGGACAGACAGGGTCCCCCGAAGATGCAAACGAAGGGCAACGATACGGGGGGGGGACCGGCTCAGAGGGGGAAGCATCGACCTGGAGTCGGCGACGCGTCGCCGATAGATCGGCGATCGGCCCCCGATCGCGAACCCGCCCTGCCTCGGCGTCGGCGTCGTCGTCGTCGGCGTCGGCGTCGTCTTCGTCGGCGTCGGCGTCGGCGTCGGCGTCGTCGTCGTCGGCGTCGGCGTCGGCGTCGTCGGCGTCGGCGGCGGGCTCGTCGGCGTCGGCGTCGTCGTCGGCGTCGTCGTCGCGTCGGCGTCGGCGTCGTCGATGCGCGCCCCCCCGGGGGGGGGCCGCGCGCCCGGAGCGCTGAAGGGGAGGGTGGGGGCTCACCTCGCTCGGGAGCTCCCGAGCGACGTGAAACCCCACCCTCCCCCTTAGAGGTCGTGGGGGGTAGGGGCAGGGTTCGCAAGTGGCCCCCTAGTCGGGGCACCTCAGTCGATCTCGGGCGATCCCCGCCATCCGACCGCGGCGGAGGCCGCTCGGCGCTGGCCCGGTCCAGACCACCAGCGGCACGAAGGCCTCGAGCGCTCGCGCCAAACGAGCACGCCTCGTCGGCGCGGCGCGAGCCTGCACAGACCCTCCACCTCCACCTTTGGTTCGCGCTGACCCGCGAAAGCGGGCTCGGGGGTAATTGTCGAGGGCTGCGAGAGGTTTTGCCCGGCCCTCTGCGAAGAAGGACTGATCGAAGTCCAAGAGCGAGCAGAGATGGCGGGATTGAGCGGACGAGGCGGCCGTGCTGCCAGATGCGGTCAGAGGGGCGGGCGGACGCAGGAGAACGGAAGGTGCCGAGTGTGCTTCTGCCACCCAGCATGCAGAAGAGAGTCTGTGCGGGGCAGGAATACAAACTTCTGCTCGTCCAACTCGGAGGAGGAGATCAAGCCTCCCCCTCCCATTTGCAGCAGCAGCGATCGAAACCTAACCCGTTCGATGAGCGAGCGGTCGAGGGCGGGATAGTAATATAATAATAAGTGCGGGAAGCTAAGGCCGCCACCAATCCGCAGCCCCAGCAAGGGACCAAGGGGTGCAAAATTCCACCCCACGAGGCCAGGGCAGCTTCCGACGACGGAGCATGGCGAGCTGCCGAGGCTTGGGGTGTTGGCAGGTGGCCTGCAAGGCAGGTGGGGCTCTGTTGCCCTGCATATAACTTCCGCACATGTTACAAAACAGAACGGGCGAGTCGTGCTTGAGGGTGCGCGCACCGAACCAATTGTGAGCATGGGCCTGAGGAGACCTGAGCAAGGCCTCCATGGAGGGGGGGAAAGCCCCACACGGCCCGACGGCCCGCTCGGGCCTTCTAAATCTCTTGGCACATCGCACGCACCTCCAAAAAGTACCGTCCCAAGTGAGACAGTGACGCCGAACAGGCACAGCGGGTCGGGGAGCTTTGGGGAGACGGTCCAGGTCCCCGAACAGCTCACGGGCCTGAGGCCACGAGGCCAGCATACGGGCCGTTGCCCAGACAATGGCTTTCAACGCGCCGCGGGCCGCCTCGGCCCTTTCAAAATCGGCGAGGTCAAGCGCATTTCTGGAGGCCCCTTGCTGTGCAAACCAGTCAGCCCATTTATTGCCGCTAATTAACACTCGCTCGGACTCACTTTCCGCTGACTCCTCCGACTTGTGGGTTTTGACCTTACAGACCGAGTGCTGCACTGGAATCGACCTGGTGTGCCGCCAGTGCTCGCCCATCACCGATCTGCCATCCCACGAGGAGCGCTCGCCTTTGCCTTTCACCAGGGCCGCGCAGTCGGCCATGATTTCAAAGTGCTGGTCGGAGTTCCACTCCGCGATGTTGAATGCCATGAGAAGCCCGTGATGTTCGCCCATGGAAGCGGTCTGTTCGCAATGTCCATACCCTGGGACACCCCCAAATACACCCTTGATCAACTGGCCCTCGGGGTCGATTTCCGCCAAACCGAAGCCCGCTCGGGCCATGATATCACAGGTGGGGCGCAGGCAGGAACCATCGATAAACAGCCTGGTGGTTCCAGAAAAACTTGAAGGGCTCACAGGGCTTGCACTCGCTGTCCACATATTGCGGCAGCTCTTCCTTGGGCGGCATCGTCTCTGCTGACGGTCTCGGCGCCCAGAGCTCGTTAAAAAGTAGCGAATTGCCCCCAGCCTCCAGGCCGAGCTCGATCTCTTCAGGTTCCAAAATCTCTGCTCTCTGGGCTGCATACTGAGGGCACCTCCACACCCGATGCCACACCGCATCACGCTGACGACAATGAGGGCAGAGCGGGTCCAATTTGAATCCCCAGGAATGCAGCTTAGAGGCCGTGGGGTACGCATTTGCGAAAACTAACCTGACGATTTGCTTGAGGCTTGCGGGCATCTTGGAGCTGTTGTAGATCTTGGGCACCCCCTTGGCCCAGACCCCTTTCTCCATGATATCCCTAGCCTCCTCCGGCTCGTTTCCCTCCAGGAGCTTAGCCATAGCACGTGAAAGATAGACCTCCAAGAGATCAGCCTCGAATAGCTTGGCAACTTTGACAGGCGACTGCTCTGTCAGGCCGGTGAGGCTGCCATCTTTCATCTTCAAAATGCCTGGTGAGTGGCGGGCCCATCGTGCCTCGCCGATCCACAGGAAGGCGTCGCGCAGGGGGCCCTGCGACTTCTTGGCCCGACTGGCGGACTTAAGATCCTGCAGATCCTTCAAAACGGCCGCCGTGGCCAAACTGAGGGCACCAGGGCTCAAACCATCAAAAGTTCTCAGGTTGGGCTCTGTGGCGTACCACCATTCCCGCGCGAGACGCCTCAGCGACGCCGAGGCCTGCCTCAGGGGGGGCCCTTGGCGGTACACAGGGCCCAAGAGAGATCAGGGTTGCTACCCGCACTGGCGACGCCAAGAGCCCTGGCCCCCTCCGACCTGAATCGCAGCAGCTCCTGAGGATGGTTGCCCGAGACGCCCTGGCCGTACTGGGTGGACGGGAGTAAACCACAGAAAAACAGCTTGGCCCGCTTCTGGGCCTTCTTCACGCGGATGGACTTGACCTTGGGGAGCCTCCTGAGAGTAGCCTTCCAACGCGCCTTCCGAGCCCTCCGAATATGTTTGGCCGCATGGGGCCGACAGCCAGCAGAATAGTCCACGCCTAGCCATGTGATAGTGGGCTCTGCCGAGCCAGACCACCCACCAAGAACCCCCTGGGCCTTCTGGAGCAACTCAGGGGTGTTAGCCGTCGTGCAGAACTTACCCATAGCAAAATTGAACTGCAACCTGTCCTGGAAGAAGGAGATGACCTGGGGGAAAGCCGCGATGAGGGATCTGCTACAATATTCAAGGCCGTGTCATCGACAAAAATGCCCATATCGCAATTCTCTAGCTGCGGCACGAGCTCGAGGACACCTGGCAGCATGAGGCATTTCACCACGTACGTTGCTGTGGAGCTGCCTGCCACCAACCCACGGTCAGGGTTGATAAATTCAGAGGCTGCACCGTCCAAGACCAGAAACTTGGGCCAGAGGTATGAGTGCAACGCCGCCCTGAGCGCGAAAAGTGGGTAGCCTGCCAGCGCTGCTTCCCTTTGAACTACTCTATGGTCGACATGCTCATAACACTGTCTGAGGTCCCCCAGCACAGTAAGAGCAGCACGACCATGATGATCAGCCAAACATGCTTGCACGCGGGTTCTCCAGACGCCGTCCGCGGTGCGCCGATACGGTGCCATATAAAAATACGAGTCGTTACCCAACTCCCTTTCCCAAGAGGCCGCATGCTCGCTCAAAACCTTGCTGTGAAGCCGTTGAAAGCTCTGGAAAAAACAATGGGCCGTCGCCCCCCCGTGGGTTCGGCAAACAGCTGAACTCTGAGGGCCTGCTAAATCGCCGGCGAACCACCCAGGACAAGCATAACCGTGTAGAGGAGACTTAGACCTTTCAAGGCCTGCTCCGACAGTTGAGAGTAATGCCGTGGGTGCACTCCTTCGGCCGCAATCGCGCTGGCCTTGAACTCCCCCGACAATTCGCGCAGCCTGCTTGCCGACGGGGCCGATGGGATAATATCATTGCCCAACGGCTGAAAGGTGACCCTCGGGCAAGCGCGGGCGTTCCACGCCTGCGACCAAATAGATACCTGTTGCGCAAGTCTTGCTTGCAACGCGGCTGAGGGCCCCTCGAGGGTCTCCACGGGCCAAAAGGCGTGATCCTTGGCAAGCTTAGAGTAGGCGCGCGCCAATCTAGCCCCGCCCTCAAGGGCCTCCTCACACCATTCGCCCCGAGAAGCCCTCTGGGAGGCCCTATCCCTTGGTAGTTGATCAAGATGAAGTCTTTTAGCATGATCTGCCCAATCCGAAAGCTCCGAAGCCGCCCCAAACCAGAACACTCCAGGATGCTGTTTGGGACGTCTGGCCAGGATAGACAGATGGACATGCCACAAAAGTCCACCTTCCTTCCAGTGAACTCTGAAGGGGCATCCAGACTCAGTTAGCCCAAGTGCGATCCAAGAGTTTACTGAAATAGACAGACTCCGCCGCGTCAGGGAAGCGCAGGTGAAGGCGCATGAGCTCACGGATCCTGTTAGAGGCCCACAAGAGAGCGCGCGCGGGGCTGGTCCTCTTGGAGTCCTTAGCGGGGAACAGCGTGCTCACCTTCACCTGCTTGAAACGATACTGGCCACCAGCCATGCAGACGGACGGCAAGTCCACTCCGTCGCACTGATGGATGTCTCTCAGCTCGGAGACCGAAAGGCTGACCCAGTGCTGGTAGCACTCGTCCAGGCGCGTCTGTAGAATGTCATGATCGGATCTCTGGGTGGGCGACAAATAACCAACACCTTCGGGGTGCATGTGGGGCTCCAGGGCCCTCTGTAGTTCCCCAATCACCTCATCATAACTTGGGGGCACGGGAGGGGGCCCCGTGGGCATGTCCACTGGGATTTTTTCGAAGGGCACGAGTTTCCGTACCCTGGCCTGTGGAGTACCCCATATCAGGTTCAGTACGACAGGTCGATGCGGCGATAGCTCAGAGCCTAGGATAACCCAAACATCTGGGCCGCATCTCAAAATGGCCCGCGCCATAACAAAAAAAAAAAAAAAAAAAAAAAAAAAAAAAAAAAAAAAAAAAAAAAAAAAAAAAAAAAAAAAAAAAAAAAAAAAAAAAAAAAAAAAAAACGATGGTGGTATTCGTCGGGCCGCTGACGTACGTGGGGACCCCCTCCTGGTGCAGCACTGCGCCGCCGTACTTCTGCGGTGGCAATCCAACAGCAAACAACTCTGGCGCCATGTTGAAATCGCCGCCAATCACAAAAGGTAAGCCGAGTGAGGTCACCCGACTGCCAATCCACTGTGCGAGCCGAACATTTTCAGCTCCCAGACGTATGGAATCAACGAAATAGGTGGAAACCAAGTAGACGACCCCATACTGTTTGGTTCTCAAAAAGCACGAGGCCACCCGGGACCTAAAGGCTCTCGGTCCTTCCAGCGGGTCATCCCAGAAATCCAGATACCTCCGAACCAGGACAGCCACACCAGCGGAACATTTACCCGTCCGAGCACTGACGGTGCACGAACCCCAAAACGACGCCCATCCTGCTTTGAAGAGCTTATCTTTGGCCTCCAGGAGCTGTTGACCAGTGACCCTCGTTCCCCGCAAGAACACCACCTGGCATTCGACAGAGAGGCATTGCAGGGCTTGAAATGCTGACTGGAAGCACGAGCCACTAATTGTGCAGAAGGAAAAAACCGACATGGCTTTCCGATGCCCCAGGGGTCCCGACAAGGTACCCACCTGGGCCACGGTATCCGAACTCGAGAAATCATCACCCATCACCATCCCCGCGCTGGTCCGCGCGGGGGGCTCCTGAGGGCGGTGGGAGTCATCCTTGTGCCCCACGCGGGGGAATCCCGAGGCCCTGGAGGATCGCGAACGAGGTGAGCGGTGGTCTCCCCGATCCCCATCCACCCTCACGCCGCCGACTGCGTGAGCAGACTGGAAAGGACCTGCCTGCTGGGGCCCCAGGCGCGGCGGTGGCCAGAGGCAGCGGCGGCTGCTGGGAGGGGGGTCGAGGTGCAGCAGCGGGCTCTAGGGCGAGATGGGCAACCACGCCGAGTGGCGGGCCGCCTGGCCTGCCAGAGGCCTCCCCTTGCCCGAGGAGGGCCGCTCCGAAGCCTGCCCCTGCTGCGCCAGACGGCGCTGCTGCTCCCATCGCGGCCGCCTGGGCCTGAT
Source organism: Prorocentrum cordatum (assembly GCA_963575745.1). Classification (NCBI taxonomy): domain Eukaryota; class Dinophyceae; order Prorocentrales; family Prorocentraceae; genus Prorocentrum; species Prorocentrum cordatum. The sequence continues at coordinate 56,294 of CAUYUJ010001267.1, forward strand.
GGGAGTTATAGGCGTTGGCAAAAGCTACCAAGGCCTGGCCTAGCGCTGGGCTGCTGTCGACGCCCATCCCGTCCAGCGCCGCGCGGATCTGGTCGAGCTGGAGTGCTCCCGATGTCGCCGTAGCGGGAGACTCCTCGGACGTCGGCGCCTGGAGCTGCTGCTGTACCTGATCTTGATGCTGCTGCGTGTACTCCTTCAGCGTGTTCTCCGCCTCCGACAGGGCGGTCTCCAGCTGCGTAATCTTCTGGCGAGTCCGCTCTGCAGTTAGGAGGGAGTCCCTGAGCAGCGCCTGCTGCTCATCAATCTGATGCTTTGTATTGGCCACAACCTTCTGCTGCTTCTGCATCCTGTGGAAAGACTGCTGAGCTCGCTGGGTTGTGGTCTTGCGAAGGTCTCTCTTGCCACGGAGTTCTGCCAACATAGCAGTGATCGCCTCCTTCGCCTTAGTAGTGGACTCTGTGGACCCCCCCTTATTCAGCAAATCTAGTGAATTCTGGAACATGTTGATGGGCTGGCCTACCGACTGGGTGTCCTTCTCCTTGGAGTTCCCAGTGTCTGAACCAGCTCTGGCACCTTGCTGCTTTGACATGGCCGCGCCATGCCCTGCATCAGGCTGCTGCGCGTAATGACTGCCACACTGCCAGCACCAACTATGATTGAGCGAAACTGTCACTGAGCACATGGGGCAGAGCCAAGAGTGGGAGGTCGCCGCCGGGGTCGTTGCCTTCTGCGCCGCGCCCTTGCGGCCATCAGACTTGGACCTGCCGCCTCCCTTCTGGCCTCCCCCCTTTGGCACGCTGTCGCCCTTGCCACGGCCTCGTCCCATGCGGTACTGTGCCCACGGTGGGGTGGGAGAACGTGACCTCCTCGGCGAAGCGTGGTGCGCTGCGAGCGTGGCCGTGGCCTTGTGGACCCTGAGGAGCGTCCTGGACCAGGCACGCTGGGCGCGGGCCCTGCGGTGGGCCGCCTCGCTGAGGGCGGCAATCGCGGGCGAGGCGCGGCACCCACCCAAAAGGGGTGGGCTGCACCGCTGGCGTCAGGCCGTGCGAGCGGTCGAGAGAGAGAGAGAGAGAGAAAAAAAAATGGGGCGTGAGAAAAAATCCCCCCCACTCTGCAAATCGCTCGGGCCCAAAGCCTCCTCCCCCCCCCCTCCCCCCCCCCTCCTCCTCCTCCTCCTCCTCCTCCCTCCTCCTCCTCCTCCTCCTCCTCCTCCTCATCATCATCATCGTCATCATCATCATCATCATCATCATCATCATCATCATCATCATCATCATCATCATCATCATCATCATCATCATCATCATCAGCATCAGCATCAGCATCAGCATCATCATCAGCATCATCATCATCATCATCATCATCATCATCATCATCATCATCAGCATCATCATCATCATCATCATCATCATCATCATCATCATCATCATCATCATCATCATCATCATCATCATCATCATCATCATCATCATCATCATCATCATCATCATCATCGTCGTCATCAGCATCATCATCATCATCAGCATCATCAGCATCATCAGCATCATCATCAGCGACATCATCATCATCAGCAGCAGCATCATCATCATCCTCACCACCACCACCATCATCATCCTCAGCATCACCATCATCATCATCATCATCATCAACATCATCAGTATCATCAGCAGCATCATCATCATCAGCATCATCATCATCATCATCATCATCATCACCATCACCATCATCATCATCATCAGCATCATCATCATAATCAGCATCATCGGCATCATCATCAGAATCATAATCATAGTCGTCAGCATCATCAGCAGCAGCATCATCCTCATCATCATCATCAGCAGAATCATCATCATCAGCAGCATCATCAATCCGATTTCCTTGTAAAGAATTCCCTGTCGCACCCCAGGCGTATCGGTAGAACGGGGCAGGCGTTTCGCCTCGCCAATTATGATGCGACAGCTTGAAATTTGCAGTAGCGTCAAGGTTGAAGGGCGGGACGTCTCCAAAATATGGCTCTCCACTTAGTGCCACGCACAGAAGCCTAAAAAGTGTGTAATGTAACAGCTTCAAGGATGATGTAGCTCTCGTGTTCACTCGTCATACACATTCGCAACAGCTTCGAAGATGAAGGGCGATTCCTTTTCAACATGTAACGATCGCCTTAGCGCCGCTCACATTCGTCTTGAAAGTGTGCAGACGCTTCAAGGGTGGAGGCCTATTCCTTTCACAATGTGGCTCTCGCCTTCGCGCCACTCACATTCGTCTTGAAAGTGTGCAGCAGCTTCAAGGACGAAAGGCGATTCCTTCTCACAATGTGGCTCTCGCCTTAGCGCCGCGCACATTCGTCTTGCAAGTTTGGATCCGTTCCTAAGGTTCGCATGGTTGAAGCATCAAAAAGAAAAGCTCTGGCACGGCTTAGGATTGCCAGGAGGCAACCGTCACGTTGATTCGCTGCGTTGAATTCCCATGGATTGCGTGTTGGCACGTTTTGGGAGTCAGGACGCAGCAGTCACGATGATCCGCGGCTTTGAAGTCCAAATAATGGCTCTAGCACAATTGAGGATTCTCAGACAGATGTCTTCCAATAGGCCACTTCCCGCAATGAAACTAAACTCTTGTAGGGATCTGCAAAGAGGGAAGTTGGAGGGAGGGTTTATCACAATATCTTTATGCGCCTTGGGTTCACACTGGTCCTCAATAATCCTCCTCATCATCCCTCCTCCTCCTCCTCCTCCTCCTACTCCTCTGATCCTTCTCATCCTCCTCCTGCTCTTCCCTATCCCACTCACCCTCCTCCTCATCATCCTCCTCCTTCTCCTCCTCGTCATCCTCCGCCTCCTCCTCCTCCTCCTCATCCCCCTCCTCCGCCACAACCTTCTCCCCCTCCCACTCCACAACCTCCTCCTCCTCCCACTCCTCCTCCTCATCCTCCTCCTCCAACTGTTCATTCTCCTCCTGGCCCTGCACCTCCACCCCCTGTATATCTCCTTCTCCTCCGCCCGACAAGAGGCGGCGGTGGAGGAGGGGGGGGGCGGAGGGACTACGGACCGGACAGAGAGTCAGAGGAGGGGAGAAGAGGACCCCCGGTCCCGTCCACGGAGTGCCCCCATACCACGTAGGGGACACCGTCGGCCACCTTGTCGTACAGAGTTGCCTGCGCCCAGCTGGTGCCCGCGCATGCCCGACGCCCCTCCTTCCACCCATGTCAGTCCCTCAGCTCCTCTCATAAGTATACTCCCTCTTGCTTCATTCTCCCCACGAATCCCTCACCCCTCCTCATCCTCCTTCCACCCTCCTCCCTGCTCCTGCCTCCTCCTAGCCCTCCCTCTTCCCTCGCATCCCGCCTCCCTTGTCATCTTCTTCTTATTATTCGGCCTCTTCCTCCTCTCCCATCTCTCTCAGCACCTCCGCATCTTCCTCCCTCCTCCTGGTTATCCTGGATTTGGCTACAGATGCTCCAGAAATGGGGCCAGACCTTGCTGTCAGATCTAGGGGTGTCAGCAAGCCGTCAGCACTCTCGAGGATTTCAAAGCTGCTCGCCTTCAGTGTTTCAACTGAACCCTCGAAGCTAGAAGAATTAGAAGATACCTACCCATCAGGTAATGGTGTCGGAATCTCAATGAACGCCTGAGTCTCTTCCAGTGCCTAGTCCAGTCTCTTCCCCTCCGCCTCCCCCGCCTCCCCCACTTCCAAATTAGATAAGGCAGAGAATTGCTGCCAATCGTGCGCTGGCACTACAGACGCGGAGGGCAAGGGAAAGAGAAACCAAACGGACCCCCATGTGCCTTGACAGTTGGTTTTCTAGTCGGGCCCCTCCTCCAGTGAATGATGCTGGGAGCTCTCTTGTGCAGGCCGACCTTCACAGATGGTTCACGACAGCCGAAGGCAATTCGTGACGTTCAGGTTGTCGACTTGCGTTCTCCGATGGTGGTGTGGAGGAGTGTTTCGGTATGTCCAGATATTGGTTGTATTGATTTGGGGATTCTGCACTGTCGCTCTGTAAAACCATCGTGGTCGAAAGAGTGATATCCATGGTACGTGTGGCCACCTCTGTAGCCGCCTCTTCCTTTCTTGTTTCTCCTCCTGCCCGCCCCCCGCGCCCACGGCATACGCCTTCGTCGAGGTCGGTAAGACCAGCGGCTTCAAGGAGGCACGGGGGTTGAGCTGGATGGGAGGTCATTTCGTTCGCTCTAGGGAGGTCTCAGCTCTCCGCAGTGTGTCGCTGCGTTGTTCTCCCTGTGCTCAGGTCCCCGGGAGGAAATGGGCCCCATGAGGACGTCCTGGGCTGCAGTGCTAATGAGTGCTGCACCCCCCGATGGCCCCGTGGCGGGTCCTTCCGCGGACGGCCGATCCGATCTGGCACTGACCATCCCTCGTCCCTCATCACTCACGCCTCCTCCTTCATCCTCCCTTCGTTCCTCCTCCTAATCCTCTTGTTCGGCCTCCTCCCCATCCTCATCTTCCTCCGCCTCCTCCACATCACCACTCCCTACCAGCATTTCGCTTCAGTGTTCATCGAAACATCTTTTCGGAACGCAAGAAGAAACGACCGAGGAGTCCCACCAGGGGGGACGGGGAGCCCCAGGACGCTTGGTCTGAAAGCCGTTTCGTCTGAGACCTCCTCATTCCTCCTCCCCCCCCTCCTCCTCCTCCTCCTCCTCCTCCTCCTCCTCCTCCTCCTCCTCCTCCTCCTCCTCCTCCTCCCCCTTCCTCCTCGTATTCCTCCTCTTCCTCCTCCTCCTCCTCCTCCTCCTCCTCCTCCTCCTCCTCCCTCCTCCTCCTCCTCCTCCTCCTCCTCCGCCTCCTCCTCCTCCTCAACATCTTCCTCCTTTTCCTCCTCCTCCTCCTCCTCCTCCTCCTCCTCCTCCTCCTCCTCCTCCTCCTCCTCCTCCTCCTCCTCCCTCCTCCTCCTCCTCCTCCTCCTCCTCCTCCCTCCTCCTCCTCCTCCTCCTCCTCCTCCTCCTCCTCCTCCTCCTCCTCCTCCTCCTCCTCCTCCTCCTCCTCCTCCTCCTCCTCCTCCTCCTCCTCCTCCTCCTCCTCCTCCTCCTCCTCCTCCTCCTCCTCCTCCTCCTCCTCCCCTCCTCCTCCTCCTCCTCCTCCTCCTCCTCCTCCTCCTCCTCCTCCTCCTCCTCCTCCTCCTCCTCCTCCTCAAAAGTATAATGGAGTCGTACTCTCGCCTCAAGGCCCAGCTACAATATTGGTCTGGACGGCCATGATCCCTTTGAAAAAATATAAGGGCCACAGAAAAGTCCTACAATGGACGGAGAGCCCGAAGACGTTCGGTCCAGCACCCGCTTTGCCTGATTCTTCCTCACAATGCATTCATGAATGGTGCTCTCGCCTCAATGCAGGCTACAGATTTGGTCAGGGCGGCTACGATACTTTGCAAAAAATCCGTCGACCCCGTCGGCGTGTGTGTGGGAGGGTTTCCTCATCCGCCAAAGCTGTCGGCGTGCATGAAAGGTTTTCCCGGTTGAATCGTCGTCGTCGCCGCCGCCGTTCCCCTTCAAACGTTGCAAGCAAGTGGACATCGAGCAACGTCGCAATCGAGTCCAATGGAAGCCCCCTTTCAGTTTGATCCCTCCACCGCGGGGGCGGCGGTGGGGGTCACGGGGGTGGCGAACCCGCGCGCCACCCCCCTGGGGCTGGAGCACCCTTCCCTGGGAGAGCTTTTCGGTTCCAAAACGTCACCGTCGTCGTCGTCGTCGTCGTCGTCGTCGCTGTCGTCGTCTTCGCCGTCGCCGTCGCCGTCGCCGTCGCCGTCGCCGTCGCCGTCGCCGTCGCCGTCGCCGTCGTCGTCGTCATCGTCATCGTCGTCGTCGTCGTCGTCGTCCCGGGATCGGCGGCACCAGCCGTAAGGCCTTCGCAATACACGAATGTGCACACGTTTGCGCCTTGCTGCAATGAGGGTCCTTCCCTGGGGCAGCGAGTATCCTCCTCGTCGTCGCCATCATCAACATCACCACCACCACCACCATCATCATCAGCAGTATCATCATCAGCAGCATGGAAAGCATCCTCATCGTCATCGCCCTCGTTCTCAGCCTCAGTACCCGAACGTTTGTGCACCCGCCGCTACTTTGCAAAAATCAGTTGCCCAGCTCCCGCCCCGCGAAGCGCCGTCCCACCTCCGGGATCTGCCCTCGAGCGAAAACGACACAAGAGGGTATGCCATCCAATTGGGCGACTGACAAATTATTCACTGCGTGTAACTCCCAATATGTACACATGTTTGCATGGAACTGTTGCGCCGTGTCTGGGCCGAATATAAACAGAACGAACGAACGAACACACGAGTCTGCCGTCGCCGCAAGGCGATCCCACAAGGGCGACAGGCGCGCCAAACGCGCTGGCCTCCGGAAAGGCTGGGGATCAGGTGTGAAACGTCGAAAACGACGTACGTGTAAAAGAATCAACGCCACATGCTTTGAACGTAAAATCTTCCAAATGATGCCAAGTCTCGGATATGTTTGCCACGTCGTTCCAAGAACCCCATCCTCTCTTTTGCAAAAGAAGCAATGTCATCTTCCCATCGCACAAACCGCCCTGGTCGACATCGAACGCGGCATGCTGCTGTTCCCTTTGATTGCTGCGACCACCAATCTGCATTTCTCCACTCGGTTGTCTTTTTCGCCCACCTTTCGGGCGTCACGCTTGCTACTTCCAGCCCGCCGCCATTTGCTTCTTCAGAATGTTTCTGTCCAGCACCTAACGCCTGCTTTCCGGGCCCTGTCCTCAGCCGTCCGCTATGCCCTCCTGATCCACGATACATATCCTCTTCAGGTCGTCTTCCGGGCCCCACCATGCGTCGCAACATCGACCTTTGGACGATCCGGGGCTTTCTTTTTTGGGCTACTGTCAACTTCCAGGACTCACAACACCATAATACAGTTTTTGTCACCGTTGACTTGAACAAACGCAAACGCTTCGCCATCGAAGTGCCCTTTTGTCGTAAGCAGCGTTGACAAACTGGAACATGTCGCCCACCCGGCTCTTAATCGTGCTTCGAATTCTTTCGATGTGCTTCCATCCAATGATACTATAGTGCCCAGTACGCTGAATCCCTCAGTGCAGTTGGAAACTGGATACTCTTCCCCCGATAACCTGATCTTCTGTCCGCGCAGAGAGGACTTCCCCACACATTGCACGCTGCACGTCGGCGTCGAGATTCAGCCCAATGTTTGCATATTCCGCCCGGATATCTGGATTTTGCCAGTAAGGTAGTGTCGTCGGCGAACATCATGTACGTCAGCGGGCGCTTGCCCAAAAAAACGCCCGACAGTGCACCCATATGACTTGGCCTCCCATTTTTCGTTCAATTTTGCCATTGCGTTCCGGACGGCGTTCGCGAAGAGCGCCGGCGACATTGGATCACACTGCCGAACGCCACGCAAAATGTCAAAATGCCTGCTGCGAGTTGCTGGGTCCAACTGTACAAATGTTTGCTGCTGCCTATACGTGTTTTGGACTGCCCCAAAATACTCCTCACTCACCCCCGCCGCCTGCAAACCAATAAGAGCAGCTGATTGTATGATTATGCCAAACGCTTTCTCTAAATCGATAGATGCTGCCCATGCGCGCCCCCCCACACTCCTTTCCTTTCTCACTGACCACCCTCAAGCAATGGACTGAATCACAGCAGCCGTATCCTTTCCAAAAGCCCATCTTTTTGGAAGTTCTCACATTGCCCAAAACTTGCTCCATCCTTCTGAGCAGCACGCTACTGTATAGCTCACAGAAGACTGGAATAATGGGGGTTTGTCTGTAGTTCTTTGGTAGAGTAGCATCCCCTTTTTGAACCATACCAATATTTTTCAAAAAGATTCCACGACTCTGGAGCACGCGTTTCCCCATTGAGGAAATCAGCAAACACATCCGACATTGCATCGATCATGTCACGCCCGCCATCTTTGAGCATCTCTGCCACTAGCCCATCTTCGGCGCACGCTTTGTGGCGCTTCAGCATCTTTATGCACTGTTCTATGTCGCTCCTCAAACCTTGCGCCGCGCTTTCCTTCTGTTCCCACTGCGTCTCATCAAATGCCTCGCGAGGCGCAGAATACAAGGACTGATACAAAGTAGCGAATACCTCAGCTATCCCACTACGGGTTGACTTTGCGTTGCCCTCGTTGTCCTCGATGCTGGCGATGCGCCTGTTTTCCCCCAAATTATTATGGATGTGCGGCAGTTTACTGGCAGCCCCTACCTCGATCAGCTCATCCAACTGCTTGTTATGTTTTTCTCTGGCTTGTTGCCGCAGGGCGCGACGCAACCGAATGGCATTGGTCCGTATTTATCCTTTGGTGGTTGCCTAATTCCTTTCCTTCCTTAACTGTTGAACCCGCTCGTCTTCTCCCAACTGTTTCGCTCCCGCTTTTCATCCTGAGTTGTCACATACTGCCGCTGCCTTCAATACTGCATGTATCACCTCTGTCGCATGTTTGAGGCGCTGGGCGACTGCAAGACGCTGAGCCTCATGGTAATTGTCTTCATCCACGTTTAGAACCATCCTTTTCCTGCAAGTGGCTGCGCCCATTTTTCCTCTTTTTCCGAAACGTGCCAAACTTCGCCCATACTGCCCTGTGGTCTGCGCGATACAGGAGGTCGGACACAACAGCGGTATTGCGTAATTCTGAATGCAAAGACAGATCCACCAAAACATAATCTATCTACCTGCATTCTCCCGTCCTCCACAATCTGCGTGTCCATGTGTTCCCCACTGGTTTTTTGGAATACGCACTGGTGATTGTGAACTTGTTGTGCATAGCCCATGCCAAACATGGTCGCCCCTGTCAGACCGCACTCCCAAGCCATACCTGCCAATGAACTTTGGGATTGTCGTCTTCGCCTAGCTGGCCCACCTATGCGTTCGCATCAATTCCTATCACAGTGTACCTCTCGCTACTGCGTGCTGGAATTCTTGAACGCAAAATGTCCAAAGCTGCTTCGAATTCCCGAATTCCACGTCCGAGCGACCAGCGTGAGGCAGACGCGCAGATATCATTCTCCATTGCCCCCTGTGACCGGCAAAATCCGCGCACGCAATGCGCCCGCCCTCGACGACATCGAAACTTTCGAAATCCGATACCCAATGCCTGCGAATGAATATTGCCGCACTTTTATCCCTCTCTCCGCGGGCCCCCACACACCACAAGTGCCCTCCAATGACATCGTCGATCGTGTTGGTATCGTTATTTGGGCCCTCTTGTATCAAAATCATATGCCAACGAACTTTCAAACTGACAGCTCCAATCAAAAACGTTTCAAATGGCTCTTCGCTCATTCCAGCCGCGCTTCATGATACAAGATTCATCTCTGTGTGAGTTGGGAAGTTTGCTGGCTCAGCCTTCTGCTGCGCACGGAAACCTCGTACCGAGTCTATCGGAAAATCCCCGGGCACCGTCATATATTTACCGCGCCCTCCTCCCGCACATGTTTGCATGCGAACTTGCATGTCATGCCCTTCATGGTGCACACAATCATGATGTTCATGGCAGGGTCACTCCGACTCCGTGGCCAGATCTGCTGACGCCTTCTCCATCCACTTTGTCATTGACTCCTTCATCTCCCTTTCCACCTGCCGTGCTGTGTGTGTGTGTGTCATTTTTTGCTCTCCGTCCTCGTACCACGTTACTTTCTTCTTCCTGGCCTCGACAAATCTCATCCCCCATCTTAATTTGACTTCATCGTCTTTGACAACCTTTTGATCGATGAGGTGGAACTTGATGTACCCCAACTGCTTATCTTTGTCCCGCTCCTCCCGGGTCAGATTGTTACGAAAAAACATGTCCCCCACCTTGCTTTTGTTTTGCTCTTCCGCCGCTTTCCGGAAAAAACGTCCTCTTCGTCGAAATGGCGTCGAAAGTGGCCATGCCCATCCTAGCTGGTTCGGTAAAGGTTTCCACTGTGGCCCCATGCCCCTCCCCAATGATATGTTCCAGCATGTTCTCAATTTGCTTCAACACCAGATGTGCTTCTTCTCCCCCATCGAATCCGAGTGCCACGACCTGCTTTTCGCTGTCTTTGTCCTCCTCAATGCTGCCTTGGCTCCCTCTCCCCGTCTTCATTTCCTCCACCTCTTTCCTGATCTTTGGCGGCGCGCACAAGGGGGTGGGGGGAGGGGGGAGGCCTTCTTAGAAGGAGGCTGCTTCTTAGAAGGCGCGAGCCTTACATCTACAGACAAGGCCGGCGCCTTCTAAGAAGCAAGGATGCTTCTAAGAAGCCTTCCCCCCTCCCCCACCCCCCTCTGCGCGTGGCTGATGTCGCCTTCACCTCCTGCACCGCCTGCTTCGCCATATTTGCCGTAACCTTCGCCTGGCGTGCGATGACTTTCGCTTCCTCCGCATCCTTCCTCGTCTCCTGCACGTCCTTCCTCGTGCACTGCATCATGCGCATTATCTTCACCACCATGGCCTTCACGCCCATCTCCTCCTCTTCTCCCTCTTCCTCCATGTCTAGATATTTGGATTATTCGTCCTTGTGCATTTCCTCGGCTTTCAGCTTCTTATCCTTTGGCGTTTCACCTGTGCTCGCCTCTGCCTTCTTCTTTCCGGACTTGTCCATTCTGTGGTGCCGGTCGCCCAAAGGCCGGTTCTACAGGTAGATCGCGATGCAGATTGCTAGCTGGAGCCCTCTGGAGCCCTCTTGAGCAAATGTTGCTCACTTGAGCCAAAATAGCTACGGAGACTGAGATTAACAGACTGGGAATGGCTCACTCGAATATAACCGGGCTTGAGATTAACAGACTGGGAATGGCTCTAACTGTTAAGGAGTTGGGGTGTGAATGAGTCTCGGTAGTACGAGTGGGCCTTTGCGCATGAATCTGAGCATGTCTAAGCTTAAGATGATCGGTGCCGCGGGAGAAGCCCAAACTATACCGATCGATGGAAAGCACCTAGGATTGAGGCCACAGGAGAAGGGCAACATTGATGAACACACGTAAAACACCAAGGGGTCGCGCCCCAGGAAAAGCCCTGTCTGCAGGCACAGGTGCAAACAGACAGGATTGGAGCCACTCCTGTGGAGCCTCCTGGGGCCTCCCGGGGCCTCCTGGGGCCTCCTGGGCCCTCCTGGAACTTCCTGCGGCCTCCTGGAACCCCCTCGAGCCTCCTGGTGCCTCCTGGAGCCTCATTGAGCATCCTGGGGCCTCCTGGGGAGGATTCGCGCACCAGAAGAGGCCCAATCGATATGAACATACGCAAAACACATAGGATTGGGGCGACAGGAGATGGGCAGTCTATAGCAACATACGTAACAAACAAAAGGGTTCGTTCCCCAGGAGAAGCCCACTCTATGGGAACAAACGCATAGGAACAAACGCAAAAACACTTAGGATTGGAGCCACAGGGGAGGGCAATATACGGTCCAGGGTCTGGGACCCCCTGCCCGACCCCTCCCCCCCCATGGGTATGCCATCGGGCCCCCCCGCTCCCCCCCGAGGGGTCCCTCCCCCCCCCCCGTGCACGTGGTGTGGGTGTGGTGTGCTGCTGTGGGTGTGTGCGGGGTGGCGCCATGGTCCTCCTCCCCCCCCCTCCCCGCCTGTGGGTGCGGTGTGGGTGTGGCGTGTGGCTGTGATTGGCTTGATGTTGACAGCTCCGGTGCTCGACGTCGTCGTCGCCGCCGCTGGTGGTGCCGTCGACGTCGTCGTCGTCGTCGTTGTCGTCGTCGTCGTCGCCGTCGCCGTCGCCGTCGTCGTCACCGTCGCCGTCGCCGTCGCCGTCGCCGTCGCCGTCGCCGTCGCCGTCGCCGTCGCCGTCGCCGTCGCCGTCGTCGTCGTCGTCGTCGTCGTCGTCGTCAACCCGTAGCCATTTTGGCTCAAGACCAATGCTTTGGCGGGCTGAGCCCGCATTGGCGAAACTGGATACCGCTAGTCCGCGGCAGCAACCTTCATCCTTCACGGAGGTCCCTTGCTCCCCAGTGCGCGACCAGTGGCTCCCAGCGGAGCGTGCAGCTGGGGAAAGGGGTTCGAGAGCCTCCATCTCTCATCACCAGACATGGTTAAGCCTGGATATGTCAAGCGTGTGGCGTGCTCATACAACTTGACATGGAAGGGCCGTGACAAATACTTCAGTTGCGGCAAGACGTTGGAGCTGGCCACTACATCATGGCGCAATGCACAGCCGCAGAGAGTTTGGGAGACGCGGCTGCAGACGGCGCTTGACAACGAACGTGCGGACGAAAGTAACGACGGATGGAAGCCATGAGCGCCTGGCCCAAGTCCAAGGGAAGCCGCCATCGCCATCAACAGCACTGGTCCAAGCCAACGGCGGCGGCAGATCCCAACGACACAGACTCCATCCTGGCGCTCCTCGACAAGAACCTCACGGATGAGCACCGTGCGAGGAAGTTGACGATGAGCTGGACATCCACTACGCCAATGTGATGTGGGATTTCGCAGAGTTCTATGACAGCGTCAACCCAATCATGGCATTCGAGGCGGCACTCAAGATGGATTTCTCTCCCAGGAAGCTCGGCATGGCTGCAGTACTTTACACGTCGCCCAGGATGCTGCGCTCTCGAGGCGCCATCGCGGCACCCATCCAGCCGACAGGTTCGCTTCTCACAGGAGACAGCGACGCCAATAATCTCGCCCGAGCTGTTTTATACGATATTTAAGACGAAATACATTGCCAGTTTTTTACCCAGAGGTGTTCGTTCGTACCAATGGGTAGATGATATCAACCAGCGCGCTGAAGGGCCGAAACACTTCCTGACCCCCCTCCTGGCCCAGGCGGCCGCCCTGTTTTATAGGGGGGCCCGCGACCTCGGCCTCGATATATCGGGGAAGTCTGGGGTGATCGGGATCGACACTGATACGGCCAAAGCAGTGTGCAAGGAATTTAACAAGCTAATTCCTGAATTTAACCTCCAGCCGAGCGCAGTCATAGCTGACCTCGGGCTCGAAAGAGGGTCCAAGGCGCCAGAACAAAGTTCAGCACAGCGAGCGAGCCAGTCAGGCTTTTAGACAGTCATCCAAAATTCGCAAGATTTCCAAGTTCAGCCGAGTGCGCCTAGCCGGGCGCAAGCTCACCCTCATGTCCCTGGTGCCCCGCATCGGGCATGGAGCCATGGCTGCAGGCATGGCACCGACCCAGATTTTGAAGAGTGCAGCGCGCGGTCGCGGGGGCGCTTGGGGGTCGCAAGGCTGGACGCTGTCTGACTGCATACCTGGCGCTGGAGCTTGGTAACCGCAACCCAGGCATCGAGCTAAGAGTCCGCCAACTCCCGACCTGGTTTCAGTTGATTACGCGCGAGAAAAACAGTGAGCATGCGCTAGGTGTGACAGTAACCTCCCTGAGACCCCGTTTCACAGGTCATGGCAATGCAGGGCCAACCTGAGGCTGCCAGCATGCCAAGAGACAGCAGATCTCGAACAGGAGGCAGCCGAGGGCCACCACCAATTTCCTTGTTTCTGGCGCCGAGGCCTCATCCAAAGCGAGTGGACGGCGGTCGATCCGCCATCTCACGAATCTCAGCGTTGGCCTTGGCACTCCCAGCAAGCAGTTCCAGCTAACCTCCAGCCAGGAAGTCAGTTTTGGGGAGCGGGGGACGGCTCTGGAGGAGCCAATACCAATGACCCCCGCCTCCGCAGGTGTGGATGGGCATGTGCCCACCTTGCTGCGTGGTGTCAAGACCCGACCTGGGACCAAGTAGAGGCCATCAGTGGCCACGCGGGGAACCTCCCAGGGCCCAAGCAGTCAAGTAATCGAGCCGAACTGCTAGCTTTGATATGATGGCTGGAGGATCTTCCCCATGCGTGTTGTTTACCGCCTGACGGCGAACTCCACTTTATCACTCATTCGGCGTATGTTATCCGTGGAGTGTGTCGTTCCGACACCAGCAAACCCAGGATCAATAGGGACCTTTGGAGGAGATTTCAGGCGGCCCGAGGGGGTCGCCAAGTTTTTTGCCACAAAGTAGAGAGCCATGTTTCCGACGCCAGACGTGCTGAAATGAATTTTCATGAGCTTTGGCTACGGGCCAACAGGCTTGTGGGTGCCCAAGCAGATGAGGCGGCCAAGAGATTTCAAGTTCCCCCTGACCAGGCGCAAAAGGTCAAGGACATTGAAGCTAAAGCCGCCAGAGTTCGTAGACGATTGTGCACTGTACTCGAGGAAGTTATGCAGACAGACAGTGAAGCCAGGGCCCAGGTTAAGAGACCCCCGACCCTGGCTCAGCAGAACAAAGCGCCCCGCCCCAGCGTCATGCAGAGAGCGGTGGCGACCAGTGCACATACTCCGACCATCACAAAGAAGGGTAGACAGGGGGTCAAGGCCACCTGTTCGGGTTGTCTTGGTCGTGTTGGGGGCAGGGCCCGTGTCCTTAAATGGCTGTTGACCCCCTGTCACCCTGTTCCTATCCCCGAGGGTTCTTTGCAACCCGCGAGCACAGTCCCTGAGGCCCACCAAAGGCTTCACATTGGGAACCGCTCACCTCACCAGTCGCACAATGCTGTCGCCCATGAGGAGATCCCCATCTTTTATTGCAGCAGCTGTGTTTATCTTTGTGCACGCGAGGGCGGAACCCTAAGGAACCTCGCAGTGGAATGCCGTCCTCGAACGAAGGACGGCAGACACAACCTTGCGCAGATTGCCAAAGGCATTTGGCCAGGGAGCTCAAGAGCTGCTGCAGAATTCAACCAGAGGAGAGGCCTTCGCCCCACCAAGGCCAAGGCGAAGTCCCGTCGATAAACAGAATACGAGCATTGCTCAGCGGAGGAATCCAAAAAAGTCGTCGACGTCAACGTCGTCGTCGTCGTCGACATCGTCGTCCTCCCCCCATCCCATCTGGGGGGGGAGGGGGGGGGCTTGTGAAACCCTGGGACCCATCCCATCTGGAGGGGAGGGGGGGGGGCTTGTGAACCCTGGACCCGGGATCATATATAGGAAAATACATAAAACATAAAGGATTCTGCCTGAACGCAGACGGGTCTGGCCATTACCACACACAAACCGCTCGAGGCATCCTCCCAATCTGGGCCCCCCGGTGTGCGAAAACCAGCGCCTCGCCAAAAACATGTTCAAAATCTGTCCCGAAAGCACAGGATGATGGGTTGGTAAACGAGCAAACCGCTCGAGACATCCCCGCAACCTGGGCGCGAACAGAGGAATGAGATAGCGTCAAAATCAGCATAATCATCATCATCATCATCATCATCATCATCATCATCATCATCATCATCATCACCACCACCACCACCACCACCACCACCACCACCACAACCACCACCACCATCATCATCATCATCATCATCATCATCATCATCATCATCATCACCATCATCATCATCATCATCATCATCATCATCATCACCATCATCATCATCATCATCATCATCATCATCATCATCATCATCATCATCATCATCATTATCATCAGCATCGTCATCATCGCAATCATCATCGCCATCATCAGAATCGCATCATAAGCTGAGTAGTGACTCTGAGTGTCACTCTGAGTGACACTGAGTAGTGAGGAGGGGGAGGAGGAGGAGGAGGAGGAGGAGGAGAAGGAGGTGGGTGTTCGGGCGTCCTCGGGGCGATGAAAGCAATAACAAGAACCCCATCCTCAGGATAAAAAGAAAAAAGGAGGTCGTACGTAGGAGGGTACGGCGATTTCACGACATGGCTGACGCGGGCCGCTGACGCCCCACACGACGTGGACAGAGAAGACACTTCCGAGCGACCTTACGCAGGCAGCTTACGCGCGCATGGCCGCGCAGTTGTCCAATTATCCTGCATCGCGCACTCGAGCTGCAAAGCCTACGCTTAGGTCGGGCATGTCCCCCTACAGGGGGATTTTGGACGAAAAATTAAAATACTCAAAGAAAACAAACATATCCAAAAAAAAAAAAAATATCAAAAAATCGTCCCCTGACTATTTGTACTATTTTTGAATACTCCTCCTGTAAAGGGACAGGACCCGACTTAAGCCTACGCTGTAGGCACAGTGAGTATGAGGGTGAGGATGCTGACAAAGAGGAACTCTCGTCGTGTCCGTAGGAAGCACGCTGGGGGGCAACCGCAATGCAGATCTGGACCCGAGAGAAACAGAGGCAGCGGGATGGCGGACAGAGGTAATTCCAGCTGTCGAAGGGCGGGACGGGGCGGAATCTCCGGTGCCTTGGCATTAAAGAAACGGGTCATGAAAAGAACGAGTCTCGGAAGCCAGAACCTTCCCCCAGGATGATGATTTACTCTTCCTGAATCGTGTTCAAACAATCCAGGGGCCATTGGAGTGCCCAAGTGAACCAAAAACGGTGAAAAAACTCAGGGCCGCTTTCCTTCAGGACCACTTCCTTCATGGCGCGTGCCAGGACAGGACAGGACACCGGCCCGTAGGGAGGCGGTGCGGGTTCTCATCCCCCGCACAGCGCCGGGCAAGAAAATCCCACCAGCCCTTTAGGCAACAGGTGGTCTAAGGAGCGTCTCTTTCCTCTTCAACGACCCCTCTTCCCTTCGGGGAGGGGAACCCTCCCCTCCCTGTGGTTTTTTGTGGGAGGGATCTCGGAGGCTCCTTTTTCGGCCATTGGGAGGGTCTTTTTTGACCACCTCTCACGAGGATCTGGTCCCCCCAAAAGGGGGGACCTAAATCGAGTACCTCTCCTCTTTTGACCGACAGCCTCCAAGATGGCCCCGAGAGACCCTCCAGGGCTCCCCAGAGGCCCCCAAGAGGGTTCCACTAGCGCTCCAAGAGGCCCCAAGAAAGCTCCAAGAGGCCCCTGAGAGGCCTCCAAGAAGCCCCCGAATCGAATGGCCCCCAAGCGGCCTCAGAGCCCAAAATGACCTCCAAGATGGCTCAAGATAGTCCAAGCTGGCTCGAAATGGTCCCAAAATGCCCCAAGAGGCCTCAAGACCGCTCCAAGACGGTTCGAGATGGTCACGGAGCCTCCCCACGATGCCGCCGAGAAGTCCCCAAATCCTTCAAAAACGTACCGAAAATGAGTGAGTTTGGCCTTCTCGCCTTTTGCTTACGATGGCCTTCCGGGGCCTCAAGATGGCTCCAAGATGGCCCAAGAGTGCCCGAAGAGAGGCCCAAAAGAGCCCCAAAACGGCCCCAAGAGCGCCCAATTGCGCCCCAAGAGCGCTCCAAGAGGGGCCCACGAGGCCATCTCCTCCAAGACGGACCCAGAGCGCCCCCAAGGCTCCCAAAAGCGCCCCAAGAGGGCCCAAAGACCGCTCCAAGACGGCTCCGACTGGCCACGGACCCTCCGCAAGAGGCTGCCAAGAAGCCCAAATCAATTCAAATTTGTGGGAAAATCAATGAATTCCACCAGCCTTTTGGGCGACAGGTGGTCTGACGAGGGTCTCTTTCCTATTCCAAAACCCCCCCTCCCTGCAGGGAGGGAACCCTCTCCCTCCCCTCCCCGAAGTTTTTTGGGAGGGGGTCGCGATGTGTCGGGGGTTCCTTTTTCGGCCATTGTGGGGCGATTTTTTCCCACCCTTCACGAGGATCGTGGCCCCCGAATGGGGGACGCAAATTCAGGACCCCCATTCTTTTGACCGACCGACTCCAAGATGGCCCCAAGAGGCCCTGCAGGGTTCCCAGGAGACTCCCAAGAGGGCTCCAGATATACCAAACTGGCTCAAGATGTTCCAAGCGGCCCCAAGACCGCTCCAAGACGGTTCGAGATGGCCACGGAACCTCCCAAGCCTCCCTCGCTGCTTGTCTATGCGTGTCTCTTGTTCCTGTCCCCCCGTCAACTCTCATGGGCATCGTTTCTGGATGGGCTGGTGGGGATACGTTTGGGCACGCAGGCGCACGAATCAACTCGGACGCCAGACAAGTAGGGGCGCCGGTGGGGATATTTATTGATCGCAAGCGCACCGGAAGACGCCCGGCGCCGTCAGAACAAAGCGTCAAATGCAGCGGCGTAACTTACGCACAAGAGCGCACAGGAGCGGGCTATGCTGCGGCTCAGGAAACGCGGACGCGGTGCAGCACCAAAATGACGAAATTCATGATGTCCACGTGCTCGATGACGGCCGTGATGCAACCGATGAGGACGTCGAACCACGACATGCAGGCGTTCAACGGAATAGGGTCCGGATCGCCGAACGCCGACACGGGACGGAGCGAGATGCTGGTGGGGATACTTTTTTGTCGCAACCGCAAGCGAAGGCACCGGCGGCGTCACAGGTCGGCTCGGGCTACGAGCAGAACTCCTTGCCTAGCGCGCGCGCAGGCAACAGCGCTGGTGGGGATACCGTTTTTTGGGTCGCAGCCGCAGGCGAAGGCGCCAGCGGCGAGTCGAGTCGGCTCGGGCTACGAGCTAACCTAATTGCCGGCGCGCGCGCAGAAGAAAGCAAGACCTACCGCCAGGGGAAGCAGCTGCGCCGGGGGCCGTGCTGCAACCGCCGAGGCTGAGAACCAGCGCCGAGGGTGGGAACTGCAAGCTGGTGGGGATACTTGTTTTTTGATTGTCGGCTTCAGGACAGATCCAAGAAGCGGGGTGGTCTCGGCAGGGGCACAGGGCGAGATAATTGGTTACGACGGCGTATAGGCCGACGCAACAAGTGCACGTGCCAGGGACAAAATGCCCCCCATTAGGACGCGGGCGACCCAGGAGCGGGGACGCAGGCATCAGACTGAAACAGACGGACGAGAAGTCGCACAGCGGCGCCAGCTCGAACCGCACCGACCAGCGCGCACAGGCGTGCGCCACGCGGCGCTGCGGCAGCACGGGGGGCCCGCGAGGCCGCACCGTCCAACGCGACAAGGAGGCGAGAGAGCGGGGAAGGGCGGAGGGCGCGAGCACGCGCGGGCAGAAGAGGGGGGGAACCGAGGGAAGCCTCACTCACATGGACTCCTGGGCGTAGTCAGGCAGCTGCGACCGACGTATGCACGGCGACGTCGACCCAGTCTCGGAGTCCGCAACCTGCAACTGCCTGACCCAGAAGGTCGGGGGGATGCGGCTGCAAGCATGGCTGAGCACCACGGACCATCCTGCGGGAGGGCCGAGAACACTGCCAAAGGATGTACCACTTGTGCAGTAAGTACCAGGAGCTCGAAGGCGGCGCCCGCCGTGAGATGTGGCCACGCCGTCGGCGCGCAACGCGGGCAGCTTATCCATCACGAAGGACGGGGAAACAACGCGGCGAGCGTCCGCCGGGGCAGCAAAGGCGGACCAGATGGGAGGACGTCGGCAGTCGAGCAAAGGGTGAACCACTTGTCGGACAGCGCTCCCCCCAGGTCCGGCCCCAGGTGGTGCCGGGGCGGAGCGGCGGGCCAGGCTGCACCAAGCCGTAGCCCAGGACCAAGCGTCGCGAACCACTCCTAGACCACGCGGGCGAAACGCGCGCCCGCTCCAGGGGCTGGAGAAGTCGAACCGGCGGGAGCGGACTGCGGCAGACCCGAGTTGTCCGAAAACACCGGGCAGCCGCGCAGCCCGACCGTACCTCGGAGCTCTGCCAGCGAGCCTCCAGGTGCCGAGAAAGACCGAGAGCTCCAGAGCAGCCTCGGCGGGGGGGGAATCGCGCGGCGCCGCGCCAGCGAGAGAGGAGGAGGAGGGGGGAGACGCAGCCGATAGCCGCACAATCCAATAAAAAGATGGAGGAGGGGGCGGGGCAACGCCAACGCAGACACTGCGAGCACTGCGGCCTCTGTGATCCTTCCACCGTGCGCCGCGGAGGGCCCTCTGCGACCGCGGGGGGAACAGAGCGCCAGACCACTGCGGGAGCCCGCGCTGTCACTGCTCAGGGCAGCACCGTCGGGGGGGAGCAAGTGAGGTGTAACCACCTGGCGTAGCGCGTCGGTTGCGGCCAAGGCCACCAGGCTGGGATGGTCCGTCACCTTGCAGTGCACCCAGGCAGGGCACACTGGACGGGGAGGCAGCAAGAGCCACACCAAGTGTAGAATGGCAGAGCCGGGTGGGACGCACGGGGCGGGCCCATGGCCAGCATCCCAAGTCATCCAAAGTAGGTGTCCCAGAAGGGGGACTTGAACGAATCCCGCCCCGTGGGATCCAGGTCAAAAGGGGGGACACGGGGGGGGGTATTTCAGCCACTCACCACCGTCCAGAAAGGTCCCACCAGTCCAGCGTGAGCTGTCTAGTGCGCAGCGCATGGGTTTTGGTGCACCTCTGCCCCATAAGAGGTGGCACGGGGGCATTGAGGCCGAGGCCTGGCACTGCGGTGAAACCAGCCCCCGTCCAGGTCAGGAGCAACCACGAGGGAATGCACCGTGGGGGGGCTGACACATCACGCTCCTCAGCCCCCATCCCCTGCGACGCTGAGCGCGGCAAAAGGCCGGTTGAAGACCGCGGGGCTGCCGACCCAGCGGGCTCCGCCCGGAACGGTGGGGTCCCAGATTGCCCACAGGGTCAGCGCAACGGAGACCACCTTGAAGAGGGAGGTGGAGGCCGTTCCCAGTTGCCCAAGGTCGTCATTGCCCAGGAAGCAAGCGTTGCGCTCCATGACGGGCCGAGTGGCAACTCTGAGAAGCGACATGTTCGGGTGGAAGAAAGGCTGGAGCCGCAGACGGGCTACGCGGGCCCTCCTCCACTTGAAGCAGGGGAGGAACGGACGAGCAGGAGGGGGGAAGCGCGTAGCACGCACAGCGGAAGGCCCCCGACAGGGCGGGCCGACCCCCCCTGCCGGGGGGGGGGGGGGGGGCGCCAGCGGCAAGGCCATGTCTCGATCACTTGGGGCAGAAGTCCCACCCCCGCTGACGCTTGTCTACGTAGTGGGTTTCTCCTCTGGGGGAAGACCGCTTCCCCTTGGCCTTCCAATCCGCGTCAGTCCATGTGTCTCGCTGATGATCCCACTCGTCCCAGGACTGCCAAGTACGCCAGGAGGCTGCAGATCCGGATGCACCTGTCCGCGTGACCGCTCTGCCTTCGGTGGGCCACGGGGGGTCTTTGTAGCCCCCTTGCCCTCGCCGGTCCACGGGCGTGAGCGTCCGCTTCCGATGGGCGCGTCAACTGCGCGTACTCTGGCGTCGCGCTGCGTGACCCTGCGTTGCTTTTCCCTGACGTTTGGCCAGTCGACGTGGAGCTGGTATGATCTGTCCATCTTGTAGGCGTCGTATCCCACTTTGCCCCATGCCTGGATGAAGTCGTCGCACTGCTGTACTGTGTTCCGCCTGGGGTCCGACTTGATGTTGACCCAGGCGTTCCCTTGCTTGCGGGCCGCCTTTCTGGCCCATGCGCTCCATGCCCCATTGAACGCACCCCGCAGCGTCTTCTGCATTCGCGTGATCTTTTCTGGTGCCGGCTCGTCCCTTGCGACATCTGCATCGTCGATGGGTCTCAGGTACATGGGGAAGCCACCCATGGGATCATCACGTCGCGCAGGTGGGATTGTAGCTGTCTGTGCGTCGCGCCGCCAGCCCTGCGCGCTGCGCCACGGCCTGGGTGAGCTGCGGGGCGGCGTGGCTGAGCGTTCTCTGGTGCTGTCTTCGTCGATTGTGGGTGGTCGGCGGCCTGCTTCGTTCCCCGATTGTCTGAGTGACCAGCCGTCACCGATAGCGCGAACGTTCCAGGTTCGCTCCTCGATCGGGCGGGCTTCGACACTCCTCCATGCATCGCTAGGTGCTCCTCGTTCGGCAGCCTGCGCATATGGGGACAAGGCTTTCGAGTCGGCCCTGCGGGGGGGCTGGGTCCAGAAGGGGGGGGGGGCTCTGGGCCGTCTTCCGGTCGGTGGGTGCTGGACCGTCTACGTCGCCCGCCTGGTGTGTAGGGCTGTCCTGGGACCCGGAGTCGGAAGGGTCTGGCGGGCTGTCGCGTGCTTGGACGTCCGGCTCGGATTTCTTGTTGGCGTCATCATCCCAGTCGATCCCTTCCACGTCGCCGCCGCCATTCCATGGCCTGGTGCGTCGGGCTGTTGGGGGGAAACGCTGGCGCAGGTCGGGGGGGCGACGTGATCCCCCGCGCGTTGGTCGGTCGTGGGCAATCCTCTGCCCTGGGGCCTGTTGAGCCAGCTGGCAGCGGGAGACTCTTCTTCTGCCGTGCCTCTGTTCGTCGCATCCTGGGGCTGGGCGGCGAGGAGTTCCACTGCCCCTCTGGCCAGGTACTTCTCCAGTCCTGCGAGGAAGAGCGCCAGGACATGCAACGGCTGTCGGTAGGGGCACTGCCCCTTCTGATTGTCGAGGTTGCTGGCGTAGCGCCCCCATTCCTCCTTGTACTTTGGGTTGCTCTCCACCAGGCGTGAGACTACCCTGGCGGCTGCAGCCCTCTTTCCGCCCCATGGGATGCGTGGGGGATGGCCGTTGCTTGGAATCTCCTCTCCGTAGATAGAGTCCAGGAAGGGCAGCAGTTGCTCGAAGGGCCATCCTGTTTCGTCGGTCACGTCGCCCACGATGTCCTTCCCCAGCCGCTGCACGTAGGCCGGCCCGAGGGCGCAGGCTGCGTGGCTCCACTCAATCAGGTACCTCACCAGAGCGCGAACGGGGGCCCTCGACTCTCCCCCAGCCAGACGGTGGGCGGAGCACGTGGGCAGCAGGGGCGCAAGGGGCGACAGCAGGTCAGGAAAAGAGTAAAGGATGGTGGATCCGTCTGCCGAACCCCTTTGTTCGTGGACAGCGGGGGGCTGTACCAACAGGTCATCGCACGGTGGGATCGGCGCGTCGGTGCCCGTGACTGGGGCCCGACTGGCTGCGTAGACATGTCGTAGTTGCGCCAGTCCTCGGGAATGTCGGTTGTGGCCTGCCGCGCGGCAGGGGCGGCCAGGTAGACCTCGTCGGAGTAGCGATCGAGCATTCGGTCGAGGACGCCCCGGGCGATGTTCCAGATGTGAACAAAGCACCTCCTGCAGGCCCATGCTGCGTTCCACTTCCGTGTGACCCATAGGAGGGGCATTGCGCCCCACGGCGGGAGACCTGTCTGCTCGTTGCAATTGGCGTCTGCCTCTGGGCGCCATATGAAGCATCCGAGAGCTGGGCGGCCTGGCATCCATTCTAGCAAAGGGGAACCGGGGGGACAGGTGTCGCACGTGGCCGAATACATTTGGGCGCGGTGCGCTTCTGCACCAAACCTGCCGTCGGTAAGCCTGCGGGGTGCGAGGGCGGCGCCGGCGCTGGCTGGCCGGAAGGGGCGCGGCGCGCGCATGACGAGGTCCTTCAGGGAGGAAGGGGCCGAGGCCTCGTTAGGCCGACCGAACCCCAGCGGGAGGCTGGACAGTGAGGGGAGGGTCCGAGCTCTCTTGCGCGCTCGCTCGTCGCCCATTCTGCACTCCTGAAGACGCTGCTGCATGGCCTTCTTGGCACCGCCTTCAGCCTGGCTGGGGTCGGGAACGTGGATCCCCTTGCCTTCCAGGGACCTGGCCCAACACATCTCACAGAGCCATCTGCAGTGCTTGCCCTTCATGTATGCCTGCGCGCGGTTCTGGGCTAGCAGCTCACGGGTGTCGCCATCTTCCCAAGCGCCAGCTGCTCCCTGTGCTGGTGCAGCCGTCGCAGTTATAGCCGGCGCCCTTCTGCAGCCTGCAGAACCGCTCGCCCCGAACTATCGGGGGGGAAAGCGCTGCACATGGAGCTGGCGAGGCCGGGGGGTCTTCGTCGAGGCGGCGGTCGGACATCGCGACCCCGCCTCCTATGCACTGCAGGTCAGACATGGCGCGTGGACTGCCAAGCCCTTCCTCTGTTCCCGTCAGCGCCTTGTGCAGCTGGCAAATGGGGCAGTCTCCACTGCTTAGCTGGTTGACATTCGCGGGCTGGACCATGGCTTCCAGCACGCGCATGGGGGCCTCCAGGGCGAGGTCGTGCCCCTGCATTCCTGCCCATGTCCGGGGGAATTTGTGCGTCTCCGCAATCTGGTGGCGATGGGCGAAGGTGGCCGGCGTGCTGATGTGGCGAATGACGTGCTCCATTTTGGCGTGGAGGGAGGCAAAGTCGGCAAGCTCGAATCCCCACGTGGCCGCAAACTGGCTGCGAAACTCCTCGTGGGCTTCCTGCCACGGGAGGCAGAGACCCATCGCCGCCTCTATGATGTCACCTGTGGCCTCTGGGTGTGGGAATGGCCAGAGTATAGCGCGCGGCTCCCGCAGCTGCAGCATCATCACAGCAAGCAGGACTCTGAGCGTGGGGGGTTGAGTGGGCGGCCGTCATTACCGAGTAGGGCAGGCGTGAGAGCAGAGTCGACCGGTTCTGGGCGGAGCATGGAGTGTAGGTGCTCCATCCCAGGGTGCACCCTGCGGCGTTTGCAGCTGCATGCGGCGCGGCTCCAGGCAGCGGGGAACTGGGGGAGCGCGCTGGCGGGGGCGCACTTGCTTGAGGTCATAGGGCGGCGATTGTCACCAACAACATGGGGCAGCGGGGGGGGTGAGGTGAGCGAAACACTCAGTTGCTTATCGTGCCAAGGTGTGCCCAGTCCTAGGAACCAGACCAGGGCTGCCCACGTGAGGTTGTATACCAGGCTGCTGGCGTCTATCCCGACCTCCACGTCCAGGCAATATCCCAGGTGGCTCCAGGCCTTCCTATCGAGACTGCCCGGCTGCCTGGGGGTGGCACCCATGGACCATTGGTGGGGATGGAGCCCAGCCACCGTGTAGAGGATGATTCCCGTTGTAGGGTCGTCAACAAGCCTCTGCATGCTGTCTGTGAGGGCCTCGCCCAGCTTGTCCCAGGAGAACAGGGGGTCGAGTGGTGCAGCAATGCGCTCTGCAAAGCTGTTATCCATGGAAGTATTGGCCTTCTTGATGGCGTCGTCTAGACCTTTTATGCTATCGACCCCGGTGTGGGTGGGGGCGGCGGGTATCCATGTGGTGAGGTCCTCGATGGGGTCGAATGCCTCGTCGGTCAGCAGCCTCGCCCTTGAGCCCAGGTTGGCCACTTGGAAACGGACCCATAGTTTGGCAAACCTCCCGTACTCCGAGAGCTCCCGCAGGCGGGCTCCTGTGGCGGCGCCAAACATCCTTCCATCCCCTAGGATGACCACGTTGGTGGTGGCGCGCGTGATCGCGACGTTCACTCTGTTGGGATTTTCCATGAAACCCCAGTCGTGCCAGCTGTTGGACCGGGTGGTCAGGTAAATAACTAGATCTGCCTCCCCGCCCTGACTTGAGTCTATGGTGGAGATGGCTAGTTTGCCGCTGGCAAGGTGCTCCTCTGCAATTTGTCGCAGCCCAGGGAAACGCAGGCCGATCCCGGTGAGTGGGGAGCTCCATTGTGCGAACACCCGTTCGTGGTCCTTGGTGTCGTCGTCGTGTTCGGAGGAATGCGTGGGGTGGTCTCCCGTCTTGGCAGGTCCACCTTTGCCCCTTCCTTTATCCTTGGCCTTGGTCTGCCCGAGGGTGCCGCTGATGCTTCGCCCTGTCTGGGGCCAACCGTTCTCAAGGACTGGGACTGCACATTGTAGCTGGTAGCCTACCACGACTCGCACTGTCGTGCCGTTCATCATGGCTACTGTTCTTTTATCCAGGGGAGGTAGCGCATGTTACCTGGGGAGGGGGGGAGGGGGGGGCAGGGGGGGAGGTAACGGTAACGGCGGCCGCGGCGTGCACCCCACCCCCAAGGCACGCCTGCTGCACCGGCGCGCCAAGCGCGTACACCACAGCAGCCGTGTGCGCCGCATACCAAAACGCCTGCATACGCCAAAAAAAACGCGTGCACCACAGCGCCTGCGCACACCGCGCTGCCTGCGTACACCACAGCAGCCGCGTGCACCACAGCGTCTGTGCACCACAACGCGTGCACGACAGCGCCTGTGCCGACAATACATCCTCCTCCCTCCCCCCTTCCGCCGCCCCTCCCTTTACTCCCTCATTCCCTCTGGCCCCCATCCTCCTCCTCCTCCTCCTCCTCCTCCTCCTCCTCCTCCTCCTCCTCCTCCTCCTCCTCCTCCTCCTCCTCCTCCTCCTCCTCCTCCTGTTATCCTCCTTCTCCTCCTCTCTTATCCTTCTGTTGCGCCACAGCGCCTGTGTACACAACAGCGCCAGTGCATGCCAGCAGCCGCGTGCACCACATTGCGCAATGCCCGCGTGCACCGCGGCAGCCGCGTGCACCGCAGCGCTTGTGCACACCACAGTGCCTGCGTGCACGGGGGAGAGGGAGGGGGAGAGGGAGGGGCGTCGTCGTCGTCGGCGACGACCACGACGGGATTTTGTTTTCCGGTGCGTTTGTTTTGGCGTTGTTTGGTCCGTCTGGGCCTGCGGAGGCCTCCGGGGAACTCCGGAGGCGCCTCCGGTGGTCCCCGGAGGTCCCCGGAGGCGCCTCTGGGGACCTCCGGAGGCCTCTGGGGACCTCCAGAGACGTGGAACTGCGACGCCGACGACGACGACGACGACGACGACGACGACGACGACGACGACGACGACGACGACGACGACGACGACGACGACGGGCATTGGCCCCACCCCTGGCGACGGGCAACCGACGACGAAGACGACGACGACGGGGGAGAGGGAGGGGGGAGGGAGGGAGTCGAGGAAGAACAAACTTCATGAACGTAAACTTTCGGATGTCCGCGCAGGTTTCTAGGACCGGCGCTGGCCCCCCTTTCGGCGCCTCTGGCGCCGCCCCTAGCGCGCTCCGCGCGCCGGACGGGCGGGTCCAGCGCCGATCCAACAAATCCACGCGGACCTCCGAACGTTCGCGTGCACGTCGATGCCTGCGTACACCGAAGTGTACACCGCCAGCTGCTGCAGCGGCGCCAGCAGCAACCGCGTGCCCAACAACGACCCCGTGCCTGCGTGCACCACAATGCCTGCACCTCCGGAGGTTTTTGGGCCACGTCGGTCGTCGTCGTCGTCCTCCTCCCCCCCTCCTCCGCCGACCCCCATCCTCCTCCCCCGCTCCCCCTCCACGACCTCCCTCATCCTCCTCCTCCTCCTCCTCCTCCTCCTCCTCCTCCTCCTCCTCCTCCTCCTCCCCCTCCTCCTCCTCCTCCCCCTGCCCCTCCTCCGATGGAAACTGCAAAGGTTCACGCCTGTGGCCGGTTCCCCGGCGCTACCATTACCTGGGGGGGGGGGGGGGGGGGGGGCGGGGGGGAGGCAACATGCGTTACATCCCCAGGTGATAAAAGAACTAGGGTATGGCGGGCAGGAGCGCTCTTACGATGTCCACTGTCTGCGCGGCCTCTGGGAGGTTCGCATACCCTGAGTTGGAAGTGACCTCGAGGGAGGGGTTGTCCACCAGGAGGAAACGGTGCCTTTCTTCTGGACTCTGGGGTTCTGGTGCGAGGTCCCACAGCATCTTCTCCAGGTCCTCCGAGGGGGTGGCCGTGGTTTTGGCTAGCGTTTCGAGCCTTTCGTTGTCCCAGGGCAGCAGCTCCCGCCACGGTAGTCCTTCAACCAGAAGTCTTTGCGTGAGTGGGTCGGTGAGCCCCGACCGCATTGAGTTATTGTAGAAGGCGACGTTGGGCCAGGACAGGAGCAGGGGGTGCATGCGATAACAGAGGCTCAGCTGCACCACTGCTGTGGTATCATCTCCCAAGGCGTTGTGCAGCCGATCGAACATGGAGATGCATACCCCGAGGTCGGCCACCTTTCTGGAAAGGACGGCGGGGGGAAGTTGCTTGGGGTCGCCGACCAGCACCAGGTGTCCGCCGGAGCGAACGACGCTGTCGAGCGACATGGCGGCCATCAGTTCGTGGGCCTGACCTGCTTCGTCGATGATGAGCAGGGCTACTGGTGCAGCGTGCCTGAGGGCCTCCGCGGACTCGTGTGTCGCGATGATCGTCTTGGCGTCCCTAAGCAGCTGTGTACGGAAGGCATTGAACTCCTTGGAAGACCCGCCTTGGTGCGGGGGGCGGTTGTGCGTTCTGTAGAAATGCCCCCCTGGGGTGAGTGGGGCTAGTCTCTGCGCCACCCGGAATTCTTTGGCCAGGCGGACGCACCTGTTGGGGAAGCTAGTCCTTTGTCCTAGTCTGCATGCTTCGTGCGCACTCCCGAGGCCGATGGCAGGCTGGTCCGCAGCTGTGTTAGACCCGGCGGTTAGCGCGACTGCCTGCCCGTCGGGAAGCGAGTCGGCCCACGTGTCCATGGTGGCGACTGAAAAGACCGCCTGGCCAGTCCCGGGGGGACCATGTACAACTGTCACGTGGCGCTGTCTGGTGGCAGCCAGGGCACGCGCAGCATCTTCGTTAAGTCGGCGGCGCAAGGCGCCACCGTCAAGGGTGGGTGCTGGGGAGAGGTCCACGACTCGTCGGAATACCTGGCCAGTAGCATTGCCCACTTCTTCGTCGGAGAAGGGCGCGTCCAGGGCCTCCTCGATCTGCTGCTGCCGGCTGGAAGTGCCACCGTTCGCCACTGTCGGGGGTAGGCCAGATGCCTGGGCCCTGATGGTGGCCCGCGCCCGCGAGAGGAGGGAGTTGCCGCATGTACTGGTGTTTTCCACGTCGTTGGCCAGGGCCCTGCTCTTCCTGTCGGAGGTGCGGACGGTGAGGAGGAAGGAGATGACGTCGAGCGGCGTGCCCTCCAGGTCCCCTGGGGCTGCTGTAGTTTGTAGATTTCGCTGATGGCACTGAAGATCCGCCAATACTGAAGCTCGGGGGGGTCCTTGTCCAGCCTGTGCCAGCCGTCCCCTACCTTCTCTGGCTTGGGGTGCGCACCGTCGGGGTGGAACTCCCCAAATTTTCCCATGTCGCACCAGGCCAAGGCTTGGTTGGTGGGGAACTTGGCCCCCGGTCGTAGCCCAATGGCTCCGCAGTCGCGTCGGGGGATGGTGCTTCCGAATTCTGGGGGCCAGAGAAGTTTGAGCGACGCAACCTGATCCGCCGCTGGGCTGGCGATGCTGAGAAGCAGCGTCCGCGCTTCCGGTCCACCCTCCTGCCCCCTGAACAGGATCTTGAACTCTCTTGGCCATTGCAGGTGCAGCAGCAGCTTCCCCTCCTGGGCGGGAGAGGCGTCGCGCAACCTGCATTTGTCGAGGAGTAGGCAGGGGGCATGCTCATCGATGGGAGTGACGGACGCGGCCAGCGCGCAGCTTTGCCTTCGTACCAGGTCAGTTCTGGCCTTGGCAGAGCCGCCCCATACTGTTTCCGTGGCCGCCATGCACTCGGCCCAGGCCAGCCTGTCCAGGGCGCACCCTCTTTGTCGTAGATCCTGCTCCCAGTGCTTCGGGAGGCTCACCCCGGCGGCGACCGCGCCCAGGGGATTGCGGAGGCGGAATTGGGCTCCCAGGCTGCTGGCGGAGACGGCGTAAAGCCTGATGATGGCGTCTGCTGCTGCAGCCGCTGATGACTCCATGATCGCCTGTCCGCTCAGGGGGGGGGGGGTCGCCCGGCCAGTCGTCTCCGAACTCGCGCGAGGGCCTCGTCCGATCCGTTGAGTCCTGAGAGGAGGCCCTGCTGGACGCGCTGACCCGTCTTCCCCTCTGGAGCGACGAGGTGGACGGCCATCCTAGTGGAGCGGGGGGTGTCTCAGAGGGCGGTGGTGGCGGCGGTGCTGCGCCATCCCAGGCTCTGGCCGTGCTCCACGGTGTCACTCCCCACCCCCCTCTGCACTGGCCGGGCGGTCGTAGGTCGGTCGAGTGAACGGTGTCGGCGGAGATGGAGAAGTCGAACGCGCCGCTGCGGAAGGGGAAGTTGACTGGTACGTAGTCCTAGTCTTCCGGGAAGGTCCACCCTGGCAGATATGGCGGAGACGGCGTAAAGCCTGATGATGGCGTCTGCTGCTGCAGCCGCTGATGACTCCATGATCGCCTGTCCGCTCAGGGGGGGGGAGGTCGCCCGGCCAGTCGTCTCCGAACTCGCGCGAGGGCCTCGTCCGATCCGTTGGGTCCTGAGAGGAGGCCCTGCTGGACGCGTTGACCCGTCTTCCCCTCTGGAGCGACGAGGTGGACGGCCATCCTAGTGGAGCGGGGGGTGTCTCAGAGGGCGGTGGTGGCGGCGGTGCTGCGCCACCCCAGGCTCTGGCCGTGCTCCACGGTGTCACTCCCCACCCCCCTCTGCACTGGCCGGGCGGTCGTAGGTCGGTCGAGTGAACGGTGTCGGCGGAGATGGAGAAGTCGAACGCGCCGCTGCGGAAGGGGAAGTTGACTGGTACGTAGTCCTAGTCTTCCGGGAAGGTCCACCCTGGCAGATATGGCTGTGGGCCTGCCTTCACTGGGCTAGGCAGCTCCCAGCCGGGCCATAGGCGCCTGTCAATCGTGCGTCTGGTCACCTTGTCTACCTTTTCTCCCATGGTCCTGGTCCAGAGATTGCCTTGGTCAGTGTAATGTCTGGGGTCTGGCCACCCTGCCTCCCGCTGCTTCGCTGCCTCCTTGGCATGGTCCCCTCCCAGGAGGTGCTCTTTGCCTTCACAATATCTTTGGCACACCTCGCACCACCAGCACCATTCATGGTTGAAGTGCGCCCATCGGAGCCATGGGCACTCCCTTGCACGGAAGGGGCATAGGCCATCTACCTTGCCCGGGCCCTGATCGCAGGGTTCGGTGGAGGAAGGCCATCTGGCCAGTGGCCCGTTATTGCTCTTCTTCTTCGTCATCCCGCAGGAAAGGAGGGGGGGAAATGCAGCCGATAGCCGCGGAACTGGGAAATGTGCGTGGAGGAGGTCGGACTTGAGCCGCGGCGGCAATGACCCTGGTGGTCGCGGGGATCGGTCGATCGGCGATCCGATCGGGGCGGAGCAGAGGGGGGAGAGGAGGGAGGGTGCTCCAGCAGGAGAGCGGCCTCCGCCGCTTCGGCGGGGTCGCATAGGTTGACTTCCCGCAGGTCAATGCCGGGGAAATGCTCGGGCTGGGAGGGGGCGTCGTTCGCCCAGTGCACGTGCGCGGTGACGGCGGTCACGCCTTCCTTGCGGAGGGCATCCGCCCAGTATACCCCGATGGTGGCCAGGCTGTCTGCAGCCTTGTTTAGCCTCCGCCTGACCGCTTGCCACGTGAGCACCCAGCCAGCACTTTCAGCCTGCCCTAGGGCGTCCTCCATCTGCCGGGCCAGATGGAGCCTTCGGTATCTAGCGGTGCCAGCGCCATATCGCACCGCTGCGAGGTTGTCGCCGACAATCCGAGCCATCCGGATGGGGCCCCTGAGGTGGGGGAGCAACGCCAGCCCGGCTCGGCAGCCAGCCACTTCTGCCATCTGTGCATTGCCGCTGTCGGGAAGTGCGACGATGGCAATGGCCAGGACCCGAGGGGAGCCAGTGCTGGGGTTGTGATGCCACAGGATGGTCCCGGCGCCGGAGACTTTTCCCCCGCCTTCGATGGACCTTGCGCCCCCATCGAAGGTGACTTCGTAGGGCCACTGGGTGGAGTTGGAGTCGGGGAAGGGCGAGCTGCGGACAGTGACCTCGTCGCCTGGCCCCAGGCACGCGTCGGCTATCAGCGCGGTAGTGTGGAGCCCGCATTCGCGGCAGAAAGCTGAGGACCATCTGGCGGTGGGAGACTCGTCGGTCCTAGGGCAGGGGAACCAACTGTTTCCAGGGGGCAACCATGCCGCCCGCATCTGGGGGGCTTGTAGGACAACGATTCTGTCTCCTGGGTCGTGGTGTCTGGTGACCACCGGGAGTCTGCGGATCTCACCTCCTGCCCTGCGTGCGCGTCGCTGCAGGTGGGGCCTCACGGCGCCGCAGATCGCTCTTTCGGGGGTGGTGCAAGGGTTGCAAGTGCGGCAGGTGTCGCGCAGGACGGTCCGGACGGCTGTCTCGTCTGCGTTGCTGCTCCTGGGGGGCTCGTCCACCCCGCGCCCCTCCTCCTCGCCGTCACCTTGTTGGTCTGCGTCGGTGGTCGCTATGCCGTGCAGGATGAGTCTGGCAGTTTCGACGGCCTCAAGTGGGGGGGCGGCGAGGTCGACGCAGTATCTGAAGGAAATTTGGCGCAGCACTTTGGCAGGCAAAGGTTGGTGTTCGCCGCTGCTGGCGATCGCTTCCGCGAGGGTTGGTGGGTCGTCCGAGCCCCGCATGGTGCACCAGACTAATGCCGCGGCAGGGCACCAGTGCCAGACGTGCTCCGTGGTCGCTTCTCCGAGCCCACAGAGGGGACAGCGCCCGCACGGTCCGCTTCTGTTGGGAGGTTGCAGGTGCCCCCGTGCGCACGCATAGGCCTCGGCTTGACCCCTTGGAGGGGGGGGAATATCAGGGGGAAGGATCTGCCAGAGAGCGGAGGCATGGGGGCCTGCGCCGAGGCATCTCGCGCACCAGGCAGCGCCCCCGTCGCCAGGGCCAGCGGTGATCCACACGTTTCTGGCTGGTGCGCCGCATGGGCGCCTGTTTGGAATTCTTTCGTTGTCGCCCCTTCGTCTAGCCGAGCCGGGTAGACCATTGCTGAGGACCCTAATCACGTGGTGCGCTTCAGTGAAGGAGGAAGGAGGCGCAGTGGTATATAAACTGTCATTCCTCCCCTTTGGAAGGATGTCATCGCCTCCTTGGCCGGTGTCCAGGAGCCATGTTGTGAGGTTATGGCTGTGCATCGGGGCCCATGCAGCCGTGTAGGAGATCCTGCCGAATTGTTTGCCTTCGAGAAGGTCGGGCTGCCGCTTCGCTTGCAGCAGGGCCCGAGCGGTTTTGCGCTCGGAGATCATCTTGGGTCTGGGGGGGAACGACTCGGGCACCTGTGCGGCATGGGCCCCCCATATCAGCAGTTTGTTCCACCTGATGCTTGCTCGCTTTCTGACAGGGATGGGCCCCCAGAAATCGCTGAGCGCGTGTGCTCTGGCAGCATCCACGCGGGCAATCGCGACCGGGCACCTGGGAGCGCCCTGTACCTGGAAGCGAATGCCCACACCCGCAAGAACAAAGTCCGGGGCCCAGGAGGACCCGGCCAGACCGAGCGCGGTCCTTAGTGGGGCCCGAAGTTCACGTTTTTGCACGTAGTCGGGGAGGGCGCAGTGAGCGGCGTAAGGCACCAGTGAGACCAGGTACGCGTTCCAGGCGGCGGCCGTGCGCGAGGGGGACATCTTTGCCAGGTGCAGAGCCATGGCCCTTTCTCTGATTTTAGGGAGGGGGCGGTCCCATGTGACTTTGCATAGGGCGTCTTCCTGCTCTTTAGTGAGTCCCCCGTTCGATGGAGGCTCGTCGCCTTCCGCGGCTCGGGATACCACCACTGCCCCCAGGTAGGACCACTGGTCTCGTACTGAGGGGCCTCCGAAGGGAGTGTGATCCATGAGGGCTCGCCACCACTCATGATTGCCGGCTGGGACGAGGGCTGTCTTGAAAGCGCAGCTGCAGGGGCGCTGATAGGGGGAACACCAGTTGGGTCGGCGCTGCCCTGTGCTGCTTACCACTAGTGCCTGGATCAGCTCGCTGGGGAGCCCAGAGATGAGCACGCTGTCACCGTCCTGTTCGTAGTGGACGGGGGCCTCCTCCAGCGCTGCTCTGAGCGCTGCGGAGTCCGCGGTGCGGATTCCTCTGCAGCGGTGGGCCTCGACCAGGAGTCCGGCAGCCTTGGCGGCCCTGGGGAGGGCGATGGCTGCACGAAGCGCCTGTTTCGTGGTGCTGAGTAGAGCGGCGAGGTCGTCGACGTAGGTGGGATCATCGTCCCCCGCGATAGAAGAGAAAGCAGAGATGAAGGGGGTCATACCCCATGCTCCAGAGGAGCGGGGAGGCTGTGCCACCCATTCCGACCGACCTGAGTAGGTGCCGCTCGGGACCTTTGTACTTCCCTTTGCATATCCGTACTCTTCGCTCGGCGACCAGTGAGTTGAGGGCCTGAAGCACCCACGAAGGGAGTGTCCATCTACGAAGGAGGCTGTCTACCCAGTGAGGTGATATTCTCTCAAAGGCCTTATTCTGGTCGCAAAAGATGACAGCGGTGCCAGGGGCGTCACCCATTGTGGAAACGGCGCGGTTGACAAACGTGTCGACAGCGACGGTGTGCCGTCCCAGGAGCGCGGCCCAGGCGGGGCCTGGTTCCTCCGGGGGCTTGGGGGGAGAGCTCAGGTGCCGGGTCACCTTTGTGATGTTTGGGCCGCATTGCCCTCGCTTGGCAGCCTGGTCGGGGTTCAGAAGCGGTTCGACGGCCGGGCCTATTAGGTCGAGGCGCCGCACAGCCGCCGAATGCAGGTGGGAAGTTGCAGCGGTCTCACGTCGTTGGGGGCTTCAGCGCCTGGCTTCTTCCCTATCCACACCAGCAGGTCGACCGAGGGCCCTAGCACCTCCTCGATGAGTGACGGGTTGAGGTCAGCGGCGTACCAACCTAGGGCGATAAGGCAGGCGACGAATCTTGCCCCAGGGTAATATGCTTCGCACGGCACCCCGCCCACCCCTGGGGCGCTCCCGCTGGGGGCGAGGACGACGGCGGCAAGCTTTGCCCAACTTGGCCTGGGCCTGTCTGTGACCTCGATACCGGGGTGTCGCTGGAAATAGAGGTCGAGTAGTCGCTGGGCAGTGCCGGGGAGAGGGGGGGCGGAATGCCATATCGCACTGCGGCTGTCCAAGAGGACGTTGTCGATCTGGTTGGGTCTGTCGCGCCGCGTGCCGCTGCGGTCGCGCACGCCTAGGATGGCGCGGGTTTTCTTGTATATCTCCCGCCCCGTCCTGTAGCGGGCCGCCAGGGGTGAGCGCTCCGCCCCGGGACCTCTCTGAGAGGGGGATAGGCGCGCAGCTCTTCTCTGCGTGACCTCGGCGTCCCACGTCCTGAGCCACCAGCCAGCCTGGTCTGGGGTTAGGTCTTGCCCGTCCCACCCATACTCGTAAAGCCAAGCCGCCAGTGTTCCCACTGGGCGTGTCGTCTTACTCTTCTGGCTAGCTGCTGCTAGCAGTAGGCCAGGGGAAGCTCGCGCACGGTGCGATTTCAATTTTTTCCACCAGTCCTGCAGCGCTGAGGAGAAGGCATGCCTGCCGAATCTCATGAGGGTAGGGAGGACGGGCGGGGCGGGGCCGCCGTCCGCTGGCCCCCCTACCGCTTCTGGTTGCGTTCTGGGGGGATTGTCGAGGGAGGCGTCGCCATCGTCGTTGTCCGGGTGTCGGTCGGGGAACCCGCCCGGGCAGGCTGGTCTGATCCAGTCCGTCGACTGGAAGAGGCCGCCTAGGCTGACTGGTGGGACACCGAAGGAGAGCTCGAGGTGAACGTATAGCTGGCGGAGTTCCGCGTGCGCAGTAGTTGGGAGATTCCTGAGGTATGCGGCTTTCATGGTATCGTCCCTTCTAGCCCTCCTCGCACCCTGTGGTTCGAGTGTGATGAGGGCATGGTCCGACAGCGTGAGTCTCCACAGTTTGCGGGGCTCGTAAGCGTGGACGTCCTGGACCGGGCATGCACACATGTCGATATGCGATTCGCTCTCCCTGTCGATTCTGGCTGGGCCGGGCATGCGACTGGGGGCTGAGCCGGAGCTGGTCAAAAGGTCCCCCAGGAGGGCTGCTGCCCCCACCTCTCCATCTCTTGGGTGTTCAAGCTGTAGGTTGATGTCCCCGCCCCAATGTGTCGAGCGGCTCCCAACCCTCCGCTGCTATGGCGATCCCTGCAAGGGTGTCCTCCTTTCTGGTAGGGGGGAGGTACACTGACACCAGACGGATTCTCCTTTCGCCCTGCTGTGCGATGGCGGCAATGGCGCAGCCTCGGACCAGGACCCGTTGCTCCAGCAGGGGAATACCGTGGGGGAGGAGGATGCCGACCCCCCCAGCGAGTCCTCCAGTTGGCCCGAGGTACCCAAGGGAGGCCACCAGAGTCCTCGCTGGAAACATAGTTCTCCAAACCTCCGTTTCATGCTCAGACCAGCGTGTCTCTTGGATCAGGGCGATCCTATTCTTCATCGTGACCTGGGTCAGCAGTGCATGCTTAATCTGTATCTTCCCAGCTGCGCAGCTTCTGAGGTACCTCGCGCTCCAGCAGCTGAACCTGGGCAGGCTATTAACGGGGGTGGCGTTGGGGGCTCGTA
Source organism: Prorocentrum cordatum (assembly GCA_963575745.1). NCBI lineage: Eukaryota > Dinophyceae > Prorocentrales > Prorocentraceae > Prorocentrum > Prorocentrum cordatum. The sequence goes on from CAUYUJ010001267.1 coordinate 91,977, forward strand.
TCACGTCATCTAGGGTCAGGCTACCGCACATGGTGTCCCATGTGGGCTGCCTCCATGGGTCGGTGTGTAAGAGTGACCAAAGGCCCCTCGGTCCACGAATCTTGTGGTGGCACATGGCTTCTAGCGCACCGTTGAATGCGCGTCGTGCCTGCGCCCAGGCGCGCGCGTGAGTTCCCGGCACGAGGACGTGGCGGGGGGGGGGGCCAGCGCTCGGTGGAGCGCGTTGGGGCCCTCAGCCGAGTCTAGGGGCTTGCTACCTCGGGAAGGAGGGTTTCTTCGCGCCGGAGCTGTTCCGCGATGTCATCTGGGAAGGGGTGGTTTCTGAGCTGTGCCCACGGGCATTGTCTCCACGCGCACGCACGTGCTGCTGCCCATGCGCGCTATTTGGCTGCCCGTCGGGGCGGGGGTGCAGGCCCGCTCTTCTGGTCTTCCTGCGTTCCAGGCACGCATCGCAGAGACTATCCTGCGTTGGAGGCAGCGTGGGTCGAAGTGTATGCCGACCGCGTCGTGGAGGGTCCTGTCGCTTACTCCGAGTCCGCGGTAGTAACCAGCCAAGCCTATGGCTCTTGCTCTTTCGTCTGCGCTGGGGGGTCTGAGCCCGTGAGCCCTGCCCTCCTTCACTAACCATCTTCCCCAGGCCCTGACCTTGTCTTCCACGGCCGGGCCCCCCCCTTTCCCATCCGGACATGACTAGCCCGAGGCCTTCGGTACACCCTTGAAATCGCTGTTCTGCATCGCAATCAGCGAGCACCTTCCTTGCCCCTTGCTTCAGCTCTGTTGGGTTCCGGAGGAACCACCTGTAGTTACTGTCTTCGTTGTATAGGAGGCATAGGAGATGGGTCTGGTAGCTGCTGGGAAGAATGGCGTCTGGGTCATCCTGGGCGGCCCTAGACTGCGTCCATGTCGGGATCCTTCCGTCTGGTCTGTAAGCCCATCTGGGCCCCCAAGGGCTGGGGAGTCGGCTGCACGATATCGCGCTGGTGGGGGGAGGGAAGTTCGCGATCCATAGTCGCTCTCTGGGACTGGCCACATGATCACCCGCGTTCATTTTGACTGCCCATTCGGGGCTGAGCTCCCCCATGGCCATTCTCATGGCGCCCCTATGATCCAGTGGCATGGAGGCCACGTTTTCCACCAGGACCAGGACGGAAACGTCTGGCCTTCTTTTGTTTGCGAGGTACCAGGCTACTGGGACTGCAAAGAAGTGGGAGGACTGAGCTCCTGCCAGACCGTCCCTGCCAGCGTGCGCGCCTGCTGCTGATAGGTTGCCACGGGGGGGACCTGCCACTATTAGAAGGGTGCTGCCCTGATCGAGCGAGTCTAAGTGTTTTGTCCCAGGGGGTCCTGTTGTCGTGGGGGTCTTTACGTCTGAAGAGGTCCCATACGTCCTCCGCTATTTGTCTGTGCGGTGGGCCTCCGTCTTGAGGGTCTGGGGCGTTTGCCCATCTGCGCGTCACCGCCTCCGCCGCAGCCCTATTGCGCTCCACGAAGGCCGAGGATCGAAAGTTGCTGGTGGCTCCTAGCTTGTTGACAATGTCGCCCACCGCAAGTCTGGCGATTCCCCAGCCGTCAAAGAGCGACACCAGGTGTAGGGGGGAGTGTTCATTCGTGGGGCCGTGTTGTGCTGCAGGTCCGCCTTCACCTGTCCTTTGCTCCTGCTGTGTGAAGTCCCGCTCCGCTGCTTCCTGTATGCGTAGCCTGCCCGCAATGTCGTCGGCCGCTTGGTCGGGTCCTAGACGGATGGTGCCTTGTTCATGCAGGGACTGTAGCGCATCTCGGATGGTGTTGTTGACCAAGCCTGCTACCTGGTAGGCGGCAAGCACCTGGTCGGGAGGGGCTACTGGGGAGAGCCCGGTTTCGCGATCTCTGTGCTGTGTCCATACCTGTTGGAAGACGTCGATTGGTTGTGAGGCTGCGGTGGGTTCACTGGTGGTTGTAAGGGAGTTGATCCTGGGCCTTACCCTCCTTACCCTCCTTGTTCCTTCTCCTGGCCCTCGCAGTTCAATCGCGGTGCGTGCGAGCCCCCTTCCAGGTTCACTCTGCACCGGCACTGTCGGTTGAGCTCCCCACATCGTTACCAGGGTGCGGGAGTTGTTCTCTGCCGGCCTTGCGGTTCTCGGCCTTGTCCTGGGTCGCGTCCTCGTTCCCAGGGGGCCGCCTGCCGGACCCTCCTGCCTCGACTTCTACCCTGACGTCGCACAGGGCCTGTCGGCGTCCTGTCCCTGTCCCGCTGGTCTGCCTGCTGCTGTTGTTGGTGTTGGGCCGCAGGTCCCCTCGGCAGCGCCCACCCCTCGGGGCTGGCCGCCTGGGTGGTGCATCCTCTGCGGGGGGGTCGGAGGAAGCCCTGTCTCAGCTTCCTGTGGTGGTCGCTCCGTGGGGCTGCCGTGGGGCGGGTCTCCCCTGAGGTTGAGCCAGGTGGGATCGACCGTCCTGAGTCTGTGGGTGTTGGGGCCGGGAGTGTCACCCATGGCTACGGAGAGGATCCTTTCGAGGATCTCTTCGTTTAGGGGGGAGAACGGGCATGCCGGCCCTCCCGCTTCGGGAATTATGTTTGCTGCGGCTTGTAGGTGCGCGCAGGCGTCGTCCGCGGCTAGGGCCGCGTTTTTGGACAGTATGTTTCTGCCTGCGGAGTTCCTTGTGCCGATCGGCGGGTGTTGCGCCCAGTACGCCTTGAGGGGGGTGATCAGTCTGTGGGATAGGTAGGCTCTGGTGAACACATGTCTGACCTGCTTTTCGAGTTGAAGCATGGAAGTGCCCCAGGCGATGGCGCTGAGCACTGTCCTCCACTCTGGTGGGGATACGCGGAGCGTCAAGAATTGAGCAGCGTAGCGTGAAGCATATTCTGGATGGCGGGCGGCGATGGAGCCCAGCCAGAAGGAAGAGGAGGAGGCAGACGGGGAGAAAAGGAAGGACAACGAGAAAGACGAACGACGAGGGACGGCACAGCAGTTGGCACAGGCGAAACGAGGCCCTGGGGCCGTCCCCCAGGGCCACTTGTTCACCCTGAGTCGTCTTCTGACGGTCCCGGGGCCCGTGGAGGGCCCAAAGAGCCCGAGAACGGCGAGAAAACTCGGGACCCGTCTCCCCTGGGATCAGTGTCCCCCGTGGCGCGCCAGGTTCGAACGCGGCGTGCCGTCCCGGTCTTTCCTGCGCAGCGCGCAAGCGCGCAGTACGAGCACGCGCGAGAGCACGCCTCCCACGCGGCGGGGGGGGCGTGGGCGCCAGGAGGTCTGGGGCGAGCGTCTCGATGGACGTGTGTGGCTTCTCCTGCCGAGGGCTGGGCGTGTCCTCCTCCTCCTCCTCCTCCTCCTCCTCCTCCTCCTCCTCCTCCTCCTCCTCCTCCTCCTTGCCTCCTCCTCCTTACCTCCTCCTCCTCATCATCATCATCATCCTCCTCATCCTGCTCCTCCTCCTCCTCCCCCACATCCCCCCCCTCCCCCTCCTCGCCCTCGCCCTCGCCCTGGACCTCGCCCTGCCCCTCGTCCTCTTCATTATCATCATCCTTCCTCCTCGCCCGCTCCTGATCCCCCCTCTCCCACCCTCCTTCTGAGGGGCAACGATAGAAGGGGGGGGCTGGCTCTAGCGAGGGGGACAAATCGACCCTGGAATCGGCGATCCATCGCCCATTGATCGGCCAGAACCGCCCCGATGGCGAATCCGCACTTTCCTCGGCGGGGTAAGCCATCGGGCCCCGATCGGCGATCAATTCGGTGGTTCCTGAGGGATGGGGTCCTGAGGACGAGGTGCCTCAAACTATGTAAATCCACCCTTGGATCCCTTCCTATCCTTAGGACCCCCTCCTTCAGGACCCCACCTTTGAGCCACCGATCAATGAGCGATTGGGGGTCCCGTCCCCGATCGCCTTCAAGACATAACTCGGGCCTCCAGCGGCCGTTCGGGGCGATCCAGGCACCCCTGGAACGCTCTCGGCGAGGCGCAGCCGATGGAATGCATCCCGAGGTTGAACAGCCGCCGAGAGAACCGCTCAAGACGTCCAGAACCCTGGAACCTCGAGCCCAAAACTACCCCCCCACCCCCCCCTGAGCCTATCCCCCACCGAACGTTGCCCCTGATCCTCCGCATACAATAAGAGCTCGACCACAAGAAACCTGCCAAAAGAAACCCAACCCTGAGTCCCCAGGACGTCCCCTGACTTTTGGCGTGGGAGCCTTCACGCTTCGTCGCCAAACCATCGAGACCCAAGAAACCCAGGGCACCCTCTGGGGCAGGCAGGGTGCTTCTTGGCGTGGGTCTCCACTGCAGTGGCCGTCGGGCGGCAGCGGCCGCGGCTGAAGCCGGCGGCGCTGAGGGCCCCACCCGGCGGGGCCGTGCGGCGCGGCCGCGGCGGCGGCCGCTCAGGCTCCACGCCCGCCGCACGCCCGCAGGAGGGCTGCTCGGGTGCCAGAACCGGGCTCGGCGTCGAGGTTCGGCCTCGGTCCAGAACTTCGGGGAAGGAAGAGTGGCATGAACGTAAAACTCGGAGGTCCGCGCGGACTTCTCGGATCGGCGCTGGGGCCCCCTGGCGGCGCCTCAGGCGCCGCCCCTGGCGTGCTCCGCGCGCCAGGGAGGGGGGTCAGCGCGGATCCGAGAAATCCGCGAAGACCTCCGAGTTTTTATGTTCATGCCATTCTTCGTTCCCCTAGAAATGGCCCCGAGGCTGGAAGAGCAAGGGGCACGCGTGCCCCAGACAGCGCATGCATCCGCCGCCTGGCCCTCCAGCCGATGCCCTGCACGCCGCCACGCTGGTCCAGGGCAGGCTGTGCTGCCCAGCGGAAGGGGACGAGGAGGGAAGAAATGACTGTACGAGATCCGTACCTCGGGCGCGGCGCAGCTGCTGGAAAGCACCCCGAGGCCGGAAGACCGACGCGAACCGACGACAGCGCCCGAAAGCCCCAAAAGCTACGAGCCTCGAAGGCTCCCCTCCCCCCGTTCTCTCGGGCGGCGAAATCTGCGAGAGAGCGTGATCCACCGCAGCTTTACTATGGAAAATTCCCCCCCTCTTCCTCTGGAACCCGGGGGTCCCCCCCCCCTCCGAAAATCCCCCCCCCTGCTGGACCCCCCCCCCCGTTCTCTCGGGCGACGAAATCTGCGAGAGAGCGTGATCCACCGCCGCTTTACTGTGGAAAATTCCCCCCCCCCCTCTTCCTCCGGAACCCAGGGGTCCCCCCCCCTCCGAAAATACCCCCCCCCCCTGCTGGAAACCCCCCGTTCTCTCGGGCGACGAATCTGCGAAGAGCGTGATCCACCGCCGCTTTACTGTGGAAAATTCCCCCCCCCCCTCTTCCTCCCGAACCCGGGGGTCCCCCCCCCCTCCGAAAATCCCCCCCCTGCTGGAACCCCCCCCCGTTCTCGGGCGACGAGATCTGCACACGTCCACTGCTCCCCGGCCAGGCCCCCTCCTGAACCCAGCAGCGGTGTCCACGCCGCGCCCTGCTGGCCAGGAAGGCGTTTACACGGCTGCTGGGTTAGGGGGCCACACGCGAACCCTACCCCTACCCCCCACGACTTCTGAGGGGGAGGGTGGGGTTCGCTTCAATCGGGAGCTCTCGAGCGAAGTGAGCCCCACCCTCCCCCTCAGAAGTCGCGGGAGGCAGGGGTGGGGTTCGCATGTGGCCCCCTATTCAGGGCGGTCCTGCCCAGAAAGCAGTGGATATGTGCAGACTTCGTCGCCCGAGAGAGCCGAAGGAGGGAAAGCTTCGAGGCTCGAAGATCTCGAGGCTTCCGGGCGCTGCGGTCGGCTCGCGTCGGTCCTCTTCCAGCCATCGGGGTGCTTCCCAGCAGCTGCGCCGCGCCCGAGGGCGTTCCCCGTGGGGGGGGCCGGAACGTCCCGAGCGGCCGCCAGAGAGCCGAGCTACGACTCAAAAACCAAAGAGGTGGAGAGGGAATGGGGGGGAAATGGGGGGGTGGGGAGAATTGCCCCTGGCAGCAGCTGGAGAATTCAATGTATGAGCCACATGTGGTGGTATATCTGATGTGCGATGTGTGCTTCACCGACTTGCACCAGCCAATGATCTTGCGTGCGCGCTCCGTTGCGGGCCTTCTCTCAGAAGGTTCGGATGTCTCCATCGGCCTTCTGAGAATTTTTTTGTGAGCCTTCCCCAAGGACAACAAAAATTGCCCTGGCGAGGGGCCAAAACCGTATGCAATTGTGGGTACCGCAGTATGAATACAGCATTCGGTGGAGCTCCCTATGGGGGCCACAAAACGTGTGAGGGTTGTGCCGAAATGGGGCGGTGGTGCCATGCGAATCCTGCCACTGGGGCCTGCGGTGGGGGCTTCCTATGGGGCCGCGTAACGTGTGACGGTGCCGAAATGGGGCGGTGCTGCCATGCGAACCCTGCCTCTGGGGCGAAACGTGTGAGGCGTGTGCCAGAATGGGTGCGATGGCGCCATGCGAACCCTGCCACGGGCGCCTTCGGTAGATCTTCCTATGGGGCTGCGAAGGGTGTGCTGGAGTGGGGCGGTGGTGCCATGCGAACCCTGCCACTGGGACTTTTGGTGGAGCTCCCTATGGGGCCATGAAACGCGTTAGGGGTGCCGAAATTGAGCGGTGGTGCCATGCGAACCCTGCTACTGGGGCCTACGGTGGAGCTCCCGTGGGGCCACGAAACGTGTGAGGGGTGTGCCGAAATGGGGCGGTGGCCCATGCGAACCCTGCCACTGGCGCCTTCGGTGGAGCTCCCCATGGGTCCACGAAACGCTGTACTGGGTGGGAGAACCGCATACTGATGAGGGCAGAGGCAAGGAGAGGAGGAGGGAGGAGGGAGGGGGAGGGTTCCAGGGAGGAGGGGCGCGGGCCGTTTTCTCTCAAAACAAGGACCCAACACCACAGGATGGTGGTGAAAAAACTTTCAGAAGGCGCGAGGGAGTCTGAGAAGTCTTGCCGCCTTCTGAGAAGGCCTTTTCCTTTTCAATGTGTCCCCCTCTCTCGCCGCCGAAATGGGGGGGTGAGGGGGGGGAGGAAGGGAGCGGGCGGAGGGGTCTGGGCGCTCTTTCCCATGGCGTGGCCTCGGGAGCAACGTCGGGGAGGTCCTGGGGGCGATTTTGTGTGACCGGCACCCCCCTGCTGCGCACGTACCTTTACGTGTGAGGAGTCCGCTGGCCGCATGTTCGATACCCCTTGGCGCCTACACATGAAAGCACGTGTCAAACACACGGGCGGCAGATGCCACTTACACTCCCCCTCGGGCGCGTGCTTGCAAGTCTGAAATAGGTCGTGTGTTCGACACCCCCTTGGCGCATATACACGTGAGAACCGTGTCAAACGCACGTTTGCCAAGCGCATGTTCGATATCCCGTCGGGCGCGTAGTTTCACGTGTGGCGAATCCGCCGGTCACATGTTCGATACCCCCTTGGCGCGTGCATACGTGAAACAAGTGCCAAAGGCATGTTCGATATCTCCCCTCGGCGCACGTACTGCTACGTGCGAAGAATCCGACCGCCGCATGTTCGATAGCCGCCCATGGCAAAATCACACGTGACAACACGTGCCAATTCAAGCGCGGAAAACGCCTGTTCCATCCCCCCTCCGCGCTCGACACCCTTCTGGTGCAAGGCCAAACGCCAGAGAGAACTCAAGGCCAGAGCCTTTCTCTCCCAAAAGAGAAAGCACCGCACAACGAACAAGAATATAAAAAAGCGAGCGAATGGTTGCGCATGCGCCGCGTCCCCAAGTGCCCGGATGAAGGAGGTATCCGTCGAGGTCGTGCACACGAGCACCCAGTTCATACACAGTCAACCCGTATCAGTAGGATGCGCGATAAGGACGCAAGGGCCTGGGAAAGCCACGTCGGCGCCTTGCGAAAGCGGGGCGCGGTCAGCAAAAGCGGCCAGGGATGGGCCGACGGGGCAATGATGCAAGGGTACCCTGGGGAAGGTTGCCCCTGCTTATTATGAAAGAGAGCCCAGAATTGGATCGATAAGTCGGATCGGCGATCGAAATGAATCGATTCGGCAGAAATCGGCAGCCAAATCGGGAGAAGTCTAATCGGCAGAAATCGACAGGCTGGTACCTCCCTTGAGGAATCGGCCTCCAATCCGAAGTCGGATCGAATCGGTATCGTAGGCCACCGAAATCGAACCGAATCCAATTGGAGGACTCGAAATGAGCCCTGTCATGAGGGTTGACTGTAGAGCGGGTGAAAGAGGGATGATCGTACCAGTGAGCGTATCCGCATATGCCCACCCTCTGGGGGACAGCGCCCGCACTATGAGTCGGGATGCCCCCCAGAGACGCGCGCGCCTCAAGGGCAGCGCACAATGAGGCGAGAGGTAGAGAGACGCACGCGTCGCCACTGGCCAGGCCTGCACCATCGTACACAGCGGGCAACCCCCGCAGGCGCCAGCCGCACTCCAGAGCGAGGAAGCCCTGGCAGGGCCCGTGCTTCGGAGGCGGGGACCCGGGCCAGGCCAGCTGTGTGCCCGCGGCCGGCGCGCCGGGGCGGCCAGGAGGGCGCGACGCGGAGGCGTCTGGCGCGGGCGCCTCGAAGGACAGCCCGCGGCACGCAAAGGCGAGCGGCGCTGGGGAGTCTGCGGAATCCCACGGGGTTCGATGGGATTCCACGGGATCATATGGGACTAGATGAGGTTTTATGGGATGCGATGGGCTCATTTGGGATTCAATGTGTACATGAACGTTTACAAATAAACATATGTGCATAAATACATACAAACAATTTACATATACACACCTTTACCTATTCACAAGTATATATACACAAGTATACACATACATAAATATAATATGCACAACTGTGCAAACATATATACCAACAAACATATAAACATGTGTACGTATATCCATGTATAGACATATATATATATATATGAGTTACGTATGTATGTGTGTATACATATATACGTATATAACTGTAGACATGTAGTTATATATGTGCATATAAATATATGTATATATATATATGTGCATGAATACCCGTATATATATACATACAAACATACATGCATGCATGCATGCATACATACATACATGCATGTATACATACATACCGATATACATGCATGCATGCCTACACACATACATGCATGCATGCATGCATGCATGCATGCATGCATGCATGCATGCATACATGTAGAGAGAGAGAGAGACCAACACAGGTATACAAACATATACAAGTATGCATAATATATATATATATATATACACATATATACACACACGTATATGTGGGATTAAGTTCTCTCTCTCTCTCTCTGTTCAATCGGACTCCCCAGGCTGGCGCTCCAGCCACTTCCGCCCCCTGGGGGCCCCTTCCGTGCCACGGGTGCGCGCCCACCGCGGAGGCCGCGAGAGACGAGAGGCACGCCGCCAGCGCTCCTTGCGCGAGGCGGGGCGGGGGGGAGAAGGGGCACTGGCAGGCAGCACGCGGGTCCCGAGAGACGGGTCACCTGGGGCCTTCCCCGGCTGGGGACGCGCGAGGCGGCGCTGGGGAGGAGGAGCAGGAGGGGGAGGAGGGGAAGGAGAGGGAGGGGAGGAGGGGGAGGAAGAGGAGGAGGAGGAGGAGGAGGAGCAGGAGCAGGAGGAGGAGGAGGAGGAGCAGGAGGAGGATGAAAAGGAAGAGGGAGACTGGCAAAAAACCAGCGGCTCCCGAGAGACATGGCCCCTTGTTGTGCCCGTGCCTTCTCCGGCTGGACCGCCTGCTGGTCCCAGGCTGTCGCTTGACAAGCGCGGAGGGCCCGAGCAGGGCCGCGGGGGCCCGAGAACGGTGAGCCAACGATCCGGGGGCCCGGCCCCCTCGGGACCTGCATCCTTCATGATGGCGAGGGAACGAGGCGGGGGAGACGAGAGAGTAGGATAGCAGGTTCTCCTGGCGCCTCCTGGCGCCGGGAGGCGCCCGTGACTCGGGGAATGGGCCTGGCGGCGGGGCGGAAACCAGCTGCATGCCGCAGATTCCGCACCCCCCCCTTTCCCTATCCCCCCTATCGTCCGGCCCGAATCAAGGGGGGGGGCTGCGGCGACCTGGGAGAGAGTGGCGGGGGTCGGGGTGGCCCGAGTCCTCCCAGATACGCCCCTCCCGCCATCCGCCACTCCCCCGCACCCTGTCGGTCCAGCGCTGCTGGACCGGAGCACCAGCTCGCTCCTGGCCCCCCGACGGCCCAGGAGCACACGCGCGCAGCGCCACCTCCCTCCCCCCATTAAGTCGGGCGTGTCCCCCTACAGACGGATTTTGAACGAACAATGAAAAATTCCCTAAAAATGCTCAAAAGATGCCGAAAACATTCAACAAAAATAATCCCCTGACTACTTTTTGACTATTTTTGAATACTCCCCCTGAAGAGGGACAGGCCCGACTTAACAATAGGCTTCCGTCCTTGAGCAGCTTGTTCCTCCCAGGGTAGTCCACGGCGATGAGCTCGACGTCCTGCGAGCGGCACGGCCCCGACCGCGGGATGCATGCTGCGAGGGGGAGGGGCCCCCATCTGGCTGCAGCGACCAGCCCGCGAGGGCCCTCCTCGGTGCGCTGCGTCGGGAGGGGCGCGGGGGGGAGGAGAGGTCCTGGGCATCGAGGCCCAGGCCCCCGGCCGACGGAGGGACTGAAGTGTGGGGGGGGGCGGGGTCGGGGGCAGGCCATGTGGTGTCCGTTTTCTTCTTCGGCGTCTCGACGTTGAGCAGAAGGGGCGAGGGCACCCTGGAGGCAAGCAGGGTGTTTCTTGGCATGGGTCTCCACTGTAAACGCACCGAGGGAAGGCATCGAACAGTGAGCGTCTTCTTACTCGGCGATTCGACATTGGGCGGAAGGGTGGGCGGGAGCGGGGGGGGGCATCTGGCTCCGGACCTCAGCTTGGTGCGACTCCTTGCAGCAGTGCGTCCGATGGGGAGGGACTCCACCTTCTTGAAACAGGCGCCAAGGACAGCCAAGATCTACTCCACGGAGGGGGGGAAGGGGGTGCGAGGGCCCGCGTCGATCGGCAACACAATGCATATGAAAACGATCCCGTGAAGGGCTTCTCTGAAACTTTTGTCTGGGAAGCCGTCGGCAACGGCAGGGACAGCAGCCGCCGAAGCAGCAGCGGCGGCAGATGCATCGCGAGCACCGCGAGCAGCAGGGACAGCGTCAACACCTGGAGCAGAAAGGCGAGGAGGGTGGGAGCAGGGCGGATCGGGGGCCACCCTCCTCCTCCTCCTCCTC
>CAUYUJ010001268.1:0-60000 GCA_963575745.1 Prorocentrum cordatum
GGCGCAGAGCGGCCGAGGAGCGTGTCCGATCGGAAGAGGAACGAAGGACGACGAGCGGTGCAGGGCACCAAAGAAACGAAGGACAACGAAGGATAACGAAGAATCACGAAGGAATAACAAAGGATAACGAAGGATAGCGAAGGATAGGCAGCAACGAAGAGGACCGAAGGATGACGAAGGATAGCGGAGGAGGAGGAGGAGGAGGAGGAGGAGGAGGAGGAGGAGGAGGAGGAGGAGGAGGAGGAACGAAGGGCCTAGGCGAGGGCGCGGACACTGCCAGCACTTGCCCGGGTGGTGATCGGGGCTCGAAAGTAAGCGTCACCTGCTGCGCGCGCTCGCCAGCCGCCGCCAGTGCGGCCACCACCCGCGCCAACCTGCTTGCGCCACACGGGGGAAGAGGAGGCAGAGGATGAGAGGCTCACTGTGACCCCTCGGGGACCCAGGAGCCCTAAAGCGCTGACCCCCCCGCCCCCAGACATCCCACGACGTGAGTTTTTCATACCGCGCCCCATCTCGACCCCTTCCCCAGGAACAATGCGTCGTCCCCGACCCAATCCTGATGGCATGAAGGGAAAACGCCCAGTAACGACAAAACATCCTTTGGATGTCTGAGTCTTGAGACCCGACGTTGCGGAAAAAACAACATCGCGAACAAGAACTCGACCGGTGCCCTGGACCCAATCTTCCTGCGGCATTTTTCGAGCCGGATCGAGCTGTGAGGGTCCCAAGGCTCGAAGCCGCCGAGCAAAAATGCCCAGTGTGGAAGAATTGCAACGGATGGATATCTAGGCTTCCTTGTGCCGAAATGCCTCAGCGTGCGTGTACGGGGCCCCCTCAAATCTCGACTCCCTCCATCTCCTTCCCGCGGACGGGTTGCCGCCCCGAATCTTTTTTTTGGACGGCCCCGGAGCCCCCCGAGGGCCCCAGTCCGAAAGCGGCAAGACACGGCCGTTCTGATGGGATGCGCAAAGACATACCAGTACTATGTGTTCTCCTTGGAGGCGCGCGTCCGACCCGAACATATGGTATACCAGTATTGTAGTATGTTGTTTCCCGAGCGGTGTGGCCAGAAAGCGCCCGCCACGACGCATATAGTCGCCCCGGGGGGGGGGGGGGCGCCCCACACATAGCATTGGTATGTTAGGGTGACGCCGGTTCTGAGCTTGCCAATGCGTTGGGGCTCTGGGCTTAAGTCGGGCCTGTCCCCCTACAGGGGGATTTTCGACGAAAAAAAAACCCAAAAAACCCCAAAAGGTCAAACAATACTCAAAAAATAGTCCCCAGACTATATTTTTGGACTATTTTGGGTGGTATTTTTGGGGTATTTTTCATTTTTCGTCGAAAATCCCCCTGTAGGGGGACAGGCCCGACTTAACTTTGGGCCCGCCCGCCCGCGCCCTGTCTCCCCAACTAGTGCTTTGCGCGGCCCGCCTAGCTCTTAACCGGAAGAGGCTCGCTCTCGACCCGCAGACCAAAAAAGTTAGGGTGACGCCTGTTCTGAGCTTGCCAATGCGTTTGGGGCTCTGGGCTCGGCCTCCACGTGCGTGTGCGTCTTCTGGTCGTTCCAGCCGGTCAAGAACTTCAGGCTCGCCAGCCACTGCTCGAACAGGGGGGGCGCGGGGGGCTCCCTGGCGGCGGGCGGCGCCTGAACGGGGCGCCCTTCTCTCCTCCTCCTCCTCCTCCTCCTCCTCCTCCTCCTCCTCCTCCTCCTACAATCGACGATCGCCGATCGACGACGACGGCGACGACGACGACGACAAAGACGACGACGACAACGGCGACGGCCACAGAGCGCTTAGCCGAGCAAGGCAACTTCCAGATGGTGGCAGAGTCCTGGCGGGCCACGCGTGCCAAGCTGAAAACAGGTCGTTCCTCACCCGATTCAATCGATTTGAGCAAAGATGGGCCGCGGTTGCTTCCCATGCTCGCAGTCTCCCACGCGCTCCCACTCCAGTCAGAGGCAGTGCCATGGCTGGCAACCTACTCTGGCACGAGCAGCCACGCGGGACCACTTCGCACTACCTGCGTAGCGCGGAATAAGAGGACGAGGATGAGGAGGAAGAGGAGGAAGAGGAGGAGGAGGAGGAGGAGGAGGGGGAGGGGGGAGGAGGATGAGGAGGAGGAGGAGGAGGAGGAGGAGGAGGAGGAGGAGGGGGAGGGGGGAGGAGGATGAGGAGGAGGAGGAGAGGTAGGAGGAGGGGAGGAGGAGGAGGAGGGGAGGAGGAGCAGGAGGAGGAGGGGGGAGGAGGAGGAGGAGGAGGGGGAAGGTGGGGTTGAAGGAGGACTGCCAAGGCGAGTGTGGAAGGCAGGATGGAGGGAGGACACGGGCGACCAGCTCCTGAATGCTAGTGAATAACAAAAAGCGGTTCAAGGAGCTACAGGGCAGTTTTTATTACATAGAACGTTTAAGCATATAAGTTGTTTTATGCATGATTAAGTTATGAATGAAGTTATGCATGAACTCATCGTTCTTGTTTGTGCTAATTCCCTGCACTTTTAATACATGATCCCTCTTTATTAAAAACGGCACTGTACGAACTCACGCACGCGGGAACAGCTGTCGAAAAAGCATGCGGCATGGCAAGGCGAGAAAGGGTGCAATCACCCGAAAACTTGGTGCCAATGACCCGCTGCTTGGGAAACTGTGTGCAACACGGGGGAGGGGAGAGTGGAGAGGAGGGGAGGGGAGGGGGCAGATGGGGAAGGGTCGCCGCTCGGAGTGTTGAGCTGGCACGGTGGAGAGACTCGCCACTTGCCGCAGGCAGCTGGACATAAAGTTGCAGCTTCCCACCGAACTGCTCGGCACATGCACTCAGAGCTTCAGGTCCGACACCTCACCAGCCGATTCGACAGCTTGACTCCCCGACTGCCTCGACTTATTCGGCGCTCGCGAAGGGAAAGTCCGCGCGCTGTTCGATGAAGCGGAATTCTTCGCGCCACATCCTCTCCTTTTTCTCGGGGGCGAAACCCAAGGCAATCTGCGTGCAGACGGGTGCGAGGGCCTCCGCGCTATCTCCGAGGAGGAGGAGGAGGAGGAGGAGGAGGAGATGAGGAGGAGGAGGAGAAAGAGGAGGAGGAGGAGGAGGAGGAGGAGGAGGAGGAGGAGGAGGAGGACCCGAGGCCCCAGGCGACAGGCGCCCCGCCTCTTCGAGGCCCGCGGCCTCCGGGGCGGAGCCGCTGCCGCAGCACAGCGCGCGCCGAAGAGCGCGGCGCCGGGCTGCCGCAGCGCCTCCTGGCCGAGGACGGCGAGGAACGCGATGCCCCACCACACACTGTGGCCTTGCCGATTCTGGGCCGCCCAGTACAGCCCCCAGGACGGCCAAGACGGCCTCCAACATGTATCCCAGCCCGCACAAGCTCCCCACTCGGGTCTCAGCATCCCGGTAGGATGGCCATCAGGACGGTTCACTGTGGCCCCAAGACGGCAACGCTACAAGAGAGCCGCAGGAGGGCCCCCCTTGCTTCTGCAGGGCAGCGATCGCCCCCCTCTGGCAGTCGGGCCGCGTCGGGCCTGTGGGGGTGCCCCAGCACGGCGGCGCGGCTCCGCTCCCCCGGGTCGCGCCGCACGCGCGCCGCCCAGCGCCGCGTCACCGCGGCCGCGCAGCTTCACGCCCCAGTGGCTCTGCTTGAAGGCATGGGAGATGACATCGGCGACGCTGCACTGCACGTCGCCGCTCGTGCTGTAGACGATGTGCACAACCGTATCTGGGTCAGCCGCGAGCGCGCGCGCCTCATGATTCTCGCGGCGCCGGCGGCAAGCACGTCGCGAACGCACGGGTCCAGGAGCTCAGTGTTCGACGCCCGCAGCGGGCAGATGATTTTCGGAATCTTCGCTAGAGCGCCCAGCGCCGAGGCCAACAAATCCTTCGCTATGCCGTTCTGGGGCAATGCCGGCCAACCATCCGCCGAGACGGAGCTAACGACCCTTTTCGAAGTTCTCTTGGGCTAGAGCGACAGCGTCGTCGTTCACATGGGCGACGGCGACCTCCAGCTCGCACCAGGGGCGCTCCAGGACAAGGGCGAGCCCGGGCGTAATTGCACTGGCCTTTCGCCCACCCCTCCTCCTCCTCCTCCTCCTCCTCCTCCTCCTCCTCCTCCTCCTCCTCCTCCTCCTCCTCCTCCTCCTCCTCCTCCATTCCTTCTCTTTACAAATAACTCCTCCCTGTCACACCCCGAGTCCAGTTTTTACGGCGGGCCGGGCGTTTCGCCTGAGACCTCCTCACCACTTATGACTCTGAAGCTTGAAAAGTGAACAGTTTCGCAGATGGAGGGCGGGTCGCTTTCAAAATGTGGCTCTCGCCTTAGCGCCGCGCGCATTCGTTTTAAATCATTGCAAAAGCTTCACGGAATGAGGGCGGCTCGTTTACAAAATGTGGCTCTCGCCTTACCACTGCGCACTTTCGTTTTCAAAATCTGCAAGAGTTTCACGGACTAAGGGCGGGTCGTTTCCAAAATGTGGCTCTCGCCTTACCGCTGTGCACATTCGTGTAACAATTGCAAGAACTTCACGGATTGAGGGCGGGTCGTTTACAAAATGTGGCTCTCGCTTTGGCGCTGTGCACGTTCCGTCTTACAAATTTGAAAGAACTTCACGGATTGAGGGCGGTTCCTTTTCAACATGTGGTTCTCGCCCTAGTGCCGCGCACATTCGTTCTAAAAAGGTGCAAGGGTTTCACGGATTCCCATGATCAGCGTACCAGAAATGGTGTTTTGTAAAGATTCAGGATTATGCGGGCGCAACTATTATTGATTCGCTGTGTTGAAATCCCAAAACTGGAGTTCTGGCCCGATTATGGATCGTCAAGACGCAGCAATCAGGTTGATACGTGGCGTTGAAATCCAGAAAACAATGTTTTGGCACGCTTCAGGATCTTCGAACTGTTGTCATCCAGCGAGGCTGTTCCCAGAATGGAAATGAACCGTTGTAGGGGGACTATGAAGAGGGAGCATGGAGGGAGGGTTAACTCCAACATCGTTGATGACTCTTGGGTTTCCACTGGTCCTCCTCCTCCTCCTCCTGCTCCTCCTCTCTTCTTCTCCCTGATGTGTGATGAAGACGCTGTCGCTCGCATTGCTGAACAGATGCGACGCAAGACTGCACCCTGCCGCTGCGATCAAGACCAACAAGGTGATAACATCAACGAGCACAATATAGACGCCGATGGAAGTTTCGCTGACGCTGCTCTGCCTTTTGGCAACGTGCATCGCGAACCCGAAGAGCAGCAACATCGCGCGCCCACACACACACATGACGGGGCCCACGATGTTGAACACCCTGAACCGCCAGCAGTTATAATAGGTCTGCAAGCACAACCGGCAGGTGAATGTTGCCATGAGCAGGCCGACCTGGATCTGATACTCACCGCTGGCGAGGATCGGCAACAGCGATATCAGGAAGCCCCCGCAGTTCCGCGCGAAAGCGAACAGGAGGTGCTCACGCCGAACCTTGAGCGTCAGGAAGCGAGCCGCGACAGCGAACCGAACCCCATGATTGACCGAGAGCCGCGCGCAGTCGGTGCTGATCCACAGAATGAGCGCGAGGAAAAACACAGGGCAACTCATGACAGCGAGCACGATCACCGCCATGATTGACGCACGTTCGCCGCCCTCAAAGTAGATGGCCGAGGTGCGCGCCAGCAGGGCCCACCTGCCATTGGGATTCGCTGCGCACCTGGGGCCTTCCAGGGCTGCCATGCCCACTGCGATGAAAAAGCATGGACATAACGAACCCCATCGAGTTCAGCAGGGCCGGCCAGTTGAAGTGCGCGGCCCCGCGCAGCTCAGCAACGAATCTGCACGCGAACGCTCCGAGGATGCGCATCGCGACGGAAACAGGAACCACCGCCAGCATGAGCAGATACTTGACGATGTAGGCGTTGCTTCCCATGGCGCAGGAGGCACTGATGCTCTCGAACTCCTCGTCGCCGTCGTCGTCGGAAGCGGAGGAGGGAGGAGAAGGGAAGGGAGGAGGGGGAGGAGGAGGAGGAGGAGGAGGAGGAGGAGGAGGAGCCGGAGGAGGAGCCCAGGGCCCGACTCGCTCGTAACCCCCTGGCTTGGAAGAAGTTCTGGACGTATGCATCAGCCCGTGCCGCGCAGCTATTTTTCCAGAAGGTCAAAAGTCACCCGACGGAGGAGGAGGCAGCCAACGAGCCGCCCTGGACGCTCTACATGAATGAGCAAGTGGATGACATTGCCAGTTGCGATGCCCGTCGACGGAGCGTACCGCCCGCTTTGGTCCGCCAGATTCAAGGGGCAGACATCCACGCAAACATGATTTGCGACCGTCTCTCGGCAATCCAGACCCACTACTGGGAACTCAAGGACCAGTTCCCCCAGGAGGACGAGGAGTCGAAGGAGGAGCGTAGGAGAGTGAGAGCCCTTAGAAGTGTACAGGCCCTCCAGGATGCCCTTCAGAATACCTCCCACTGTCTTTTAGCTACCCCTGTGGCTCCCGAGTATAACATAGCCTGTCTTAGGTGTAAGAAGCAAGGTAGTGTCAAAATTAGGATGCCCACTTGGTTAAAGAAACCCTGTCGGCCCCACGTTTTGGCATTACACCCGTCCCACCATCCCCATTTGCAAGTTACCAACGGCATTTGCTGGTGCAGTCGTTGCGGGGGATGGACCATTAGGGCCCGCAGTAAGTTGAAGTCAGTCTGTGCACCTCCCACAAAAGGGGGGAGGAAGGCAATTCAGAGGTTAGCGCAAGGACGTTTACCTCCAGGCTTGAAAGCCTGGCCCATCTTCGAGGTGCTGCACTAGATGCAGCCCACAGGACGCCCGCACGCGGCGGGACTCGGTCTTTCCAGGGGGGTGCGCTCGGAGCCGGAGGAGGAGGATTCGATTCGATTCGAAAGCATTAGGGACCAGTTCGCCTGTCTTTGCTGATGCGCGTCAATCCGCGTCACTGAAATGAACGGAAGCGAGCGGGACGCTTCCACGATAGGAAGGGGAGGCGAAACCTCCCAGGTTACAACAAGTCAGGTCCTATGCGGCGTGAGTGCCATCTCTCTCAGCATGTTGACGTGGCCCTGCGGCGGCCACATAACTGCTAGACCGCGGGGAACGACACGGCGTGGACATCCACGCGTCGGCCCCGCTGGTACTAGCAGCACTTCAGGACTTGGATCCCTCCTTCCCCCGCCCATAAGGACGACGACCAGTCCGACCAACATCCTCCTCCTCCTCCTCCTCCTCCTCCTCCTCCTCCTCCTCCTCCTCCTCCTCCTCCTCCTCCTCCTCCTCCTCCTCCTCCTTAGTGAGTGCCACACAAAAACTGGCTAGCCTAGCAAGCGCTCCTCTCGCGACGGACTATCGGAAACGCTTGCTGGTGGCGAATGCCTCTGGAATCACTGTCACTCCTGCGCTGCTGCAATCCGTCGATCCAGGGGTCCGCGCAACGCCGATCCCACGAGCTGCACCGATCACTGTCGCTCCAGCGCTGCTGCAACCCAGCGCTCCAGGGGACCGCGCGGCGCCGAGCCCGCGAGCTGCGCCACCTTGCAGTCTGCGAGCACCAGGTCCATTAGCGCGCTCACGATCTGCGCCTCTTGGTTTGGGCCGATGGCGAGCGTCAGCTTGAGTTTGGACGACCGAAATGGGCACGGAAAACATGGGTACAATGCCCAACAACAGATGTTGTCCCAAACCAACGGCGGCCGCTGTGGGACCGGCGGCCTTCTGTCTCGAATGGACGCAGGCCGCGGCGGCGTGGACAGCGAACCCTGTTCAAGATGAACAGGAAGTGCTGTTGGGCATTGCACCCATTGACTCCGTGCCCACTTCGGGCGTCCAGATTGACATTGCCCTGCGCCCTCATGCTGCCGGGCCCCCGCGGAGACCTTGCCGTGAACTGGCGCACCAGCGAGGCCATGTACTGGGGCGTCTCGTCCTTCAGGTGCTTCTGAAAGAAGACGGCTGCTGCGTCCTTCACCTGGCCCGAGCCCTAAATCATCGCCGCGCGCGCCGTGAGAAAGAACGCTGCGACGAACGGTGGGCTGGGTGCCGACAGGTCGACTTCCTCCCCCCTCTCTTTGCGGTCGTGAAGCGCTTTGACCGTCTCCGAATAAAACTTGTTGGCCGCCAGCCCCGCCTTCGCGAGGCATGATTCGCTCGGCGCGAGGAAGATCGACAGCGCGGCAGACGAGACCGCGGCCTGCTCGCGAGCTGCGGCCAACGAAAGAGCCGCGACCTTCTGCAACAAGGTCTTGTCTACATCTCCGCCTCCGTTGCCGCTGCCTTGGGCCTGCTTCGGCTGGGGCCCCCGACTGGCGGCGCCCGCCTCGGCGGGGCGATTCGGCGCGACAGCGACGCCCGCCCGCGGCGGGCGCTCGCCCTCCCCGAAGGCGCCGGCGTCCAGCGCCGCAGAAGACATGCAGGATATGGGACTTCGCGTGGCTGTTGTAGTCGGGGGGCCGCTGGAACGTTGAGACGCAAAGTCTGCGCTGGATATTCTCTGGGGCCAGGAGCTCCGTGGGGGTTGATGCTTTGTTTCGTAAACGTCGCCCATGCTGTAAGGCCCCTTCTATATATTTGCACGCGGTGAGTCATTCGCCAAAGACCTCCTCGCACATCACACATTGGTTAATTATAGTTATGGCATGCGAGAGCTTGGCGCTGTTAGGTACAATGCGGGCATGATTTGCAAGGCCTGATATGCAACTAAAAGTGGCATCGCATGGGCCAGACGGGCCCTCCCAAGGGCGCGCGTGGAATCGTTCAATTAAAAAAGGGCTGGATCCCGCGGCCTCTGGAGGCCCACCAGGAAGCGCACTCGGAATGTTCGCGCCGAGCGCGGCACTGCGAAGGATAGTTACATCGATGAGTTTAAATCGAGAGGCAAACTCGAGTTGGAACAGATGTTCTACTCTGCCTCTGACTTCTTGCCAAAGATCCGCGGCTTCCTCGGACGCGAGCGCCAGCAGCTCAATGTCCGCCTGGACTCTCAGAGCCCACGGATTCGCATCTGGGCGACTCGACAAAACTCGCCAACAACGCCCTCGCCTAACAACTTACCGAACCACGCTCCAATGAACTGCCGATGGGGCTCTGGGGGGGCGCGCATGCTTTGACACCGCTTAAGCCTGCGCGCTATAAGTTCGACCCCGAGAGGGATGATCTTCCAATGTTCGAGCACCTGCTGGGAAGACGAACATCGGACATGGTGCGCATCTTCCCAGCTAGCATTCCCTCTCATGGCGCGTCTACACAAACCTGCAATTGCGGGCTCTAACTTGCGCAGTTGGCCCTTGCTGGGCAAAAAAAACATTCAACAGCAGACATGGCAGAGTTCACGGCGCGACAGGGGGGCACACACATCCCATCCAACGATAGGGAATGTCGGGCGCCGGCCGAGAACGCCCCATGCGGATGCAAGCCGACCTCGCAGCCTGACTCCGCTTTCCAAGCTCCACCTGGAAGGATTGCGCGGAGGTCCCAGATATCTGACTGATTCTCCACAGCTGCACTGCACGCCCCGCAAGAGGTGAGCAAATTTTCGCTTGGCCGAGGGCGGAAAAGAAAAGAAAGCCTCCTGCTTCTTCGGGTTTCGCATGGGACCTATCTGCGATAACTCCTCATCGAGCCAATCGTCGTTACGTTTTAAAGTACTCCGGGCCATTTCCAGCGAGGAAGCGAGGGCCCAACATTAGTTTCATAGATCATCTGCATGCTTCGTCAGTCCTTAGTGCGCACTAGCTGGGGCAAGAACGTCGCACTCTGCAGACAGCGGTTGCTCCGAGGGATCTCCCCGGCGACACCTCGCGACCCGGCGGTCGACCGACGGGCGGAATACGCGGGCAAATGACGCGACGACAAAGGGGTCGCCTCGAAGCATGCCGCAGCCCGTGCGCAGAAGAAGGTCACCTTCCTCAGCCGGAATCACCGTGCAGGCCAGCCCGTAACACAGCTGGCAGAAACGAATCTCCGATCCACGAGCCATGTCTAGAACAGCTGCGTCCACAGCCGGCCACAGAGGAGAGGCAAACGCGTTGCTCAGTCCCCTTAAGGAGTCGATCCAGTATAGGCCAGCTATATTAAGACGCCGGGAAGTGCAGAGGTTGGCGGCAATGGCACCCCCCCTCCTGCGCCACCGCAAAAAAAACATGACTCATCTCCGAGCGCGCGCGTGGAGGGCCACGTTTCGTCCTGCGTTTCAAGAGAGATTTCCCAAGGGGCCCAGGCCGCGCGCAACGCGACGGCCCGCTGGGCCAGGAAGCGCACGCATTTGCGGGGCGAAGCCCCAGCTGCAGGACAATAAACATGGAAGAAGACCCGTCTGACAGACCAAGGAAAAACTCGGCGCAGCCAGCGTCTAGTATTTTCGCCCCAGATCGGAAGAAGTTTCAAGCCGAGCCCAGCGCTGCGACGAGGGCCCTACTCGGAAGGCCCACCGACACCCGACCCCCGCAGCTCAACTGGCAACGGCCGCCGATGGGGCCCCCTTTCTCTCGGTTGCTAACCGCAGGTGGGGCAAAAAAAACTAGGCCGCCCATGGCGCCCTTAGAGCATTGCGCTGCGCGCTCCTGCCTAAACTCTGGCGGCGCAGGCGGGCGCGAGTAGTTAATTCGATCCCCCCCCAACTCGCCCACGTCCAACCTCGTCGCCGACGCCCCCCCCGCCCCGCCAAGCTTGGGCCAAGTCTCAAGCCGGTCTTCCTGCGCAGGCAGGGCCCCTTGGAGTCTAGAAACATCTCGTTTGCCCCTGCCATATCTGCCGCCCGCAAGTCTCAAATTTAACTTGTGGACCGTGGCAAGATCGCGGCGCCGCCAAGATTCATGCATTCCTTCGACCAACGCGTCGTTTTGCATATGGAATCTCTGTTTCCGAGCCCTGGCGCGCGCCTGGATGATCTGCTTCAGTCGGCGCATGCAATCCTCCAGTTCATCCGCTGGACAGCCCCGGAGATTTTCACAAAGAGAGCGCCGAAGGGCGAGTGGGCGAAGACGCTCAACCTTATCTGGATCCTGTTCAGGGGCGGCATCACGCGAGATAAGTTCCTGCCCCTCACTCCGAAGAACGTCATCTAACTTCTTTAGGATGGTCTCAGCTGAGTTCATGTCCGTGTCTGGTTCAATCACCGATAGCGTGTTCTCGACAGCTGGTATGAACTGGTGACGCTCGCGTGATCCTCGGAGTGCTTTCATGAGTTTGTCGTCATCCCACTTCACATGTTCAGAATGAGCACCGTCAGGAGCGTTCCATTCATCTCGTTTGTCGCTAGCGGAATCCATATTGATAGATACTCGCACATGGACTGGAACGTGATATCGTAATTGAGCGTCTGGAATATACTGACTTCGTCGCCCCAGCTTCTTCAGCGGCCCTTGAGACTGAATCTTGGCAGCTAGCGAAAGCGGCAAAATAACATTATCCACCATATTCGAATTCCCATGTGCATCAAAGAAGGTAAGGGAGACACCATGCTGCGACGTGGTCGAGAAGAGCCCGTGTCCTTCCATGAGTTCGCGACGTCGTTGCCCTGTACACCATTGGTGTCGTTCTTGTGCCACGCCTACACCCGCAGTCTGTTCACCTACATTGTGCCAATGTCCGTTCTCCCGATGTTGTCCGATGCCATCATTTACATATGCCATGAGGGACACAACACCAGAGTGCGGTGCCGGCCAAATCATCAATGACGCCCATCTGCTGAGTTTTTCGCCACCAGACAAATACTTCGGCACCGATTTGCGATCCAACGGCTTCGGCAGGAAATACAACGTGAGAGCATAAAAAGATGTGCCCTTGAACCTGAAATATACTCCGAGTCTGCGGCCCTGTAGCAGGGCAGGAGGTGTGTCTATCCTTCGGATCGTTTTCTGTGGCCATCTCGGAGGGAGTATGAAGATGCAGCCCGCATTTCGATTGCTAAAGCTTGTCTGACGCCTTCCTGCAATAACAGCAACTCTGTCCAGCACCTTAGACACACAATATGATTCCCGAGCGAGCGCCTTCGAACCAGCCCCCTGCAATCCGATCATCCCGAAGTTCGGTGTCTCAGCACATATATCCTCGAGCCTCGGATGGGCCCCATAGAACCACTTAGAAGAGAGAATCGCAAGATAATTTACCATCATATGGTGCTCGCCATCAACCACACGTAGTGGAGAATAGTGCGCCGATCAAGTGATTTCGTGGTCTCACAGCAGGCCCATGGCCTTGGACCAAAACGGCGGCGCTGGAGGAGGAGGAGGAGGAGGAGGAGGAGGAGGAGGAGGACGAGGAGGAGGAGGAGGAGGAGGAGGAGGAGGAAGAAGAACCGGAGGAGGAGGAGGAGGAGAAGGAGGAGGAGAAGGAGGAGGAAGCGGAGGTTGTTTCCCACCCCTCCCTTGGTTGTGTTCTCGTTTTGGCTAGAAGGGTGGGGTCTCATGGGGTCTCCACCTCCTCCTCGCTCCCTCCCGCTCTCCTCTCGGCTCTGTCCCCTCGCATCTATGTTGGGGGCCGCGGAGTGTGAAACTGTCGCCACTTTCGAGAACTGCTGGGGGAGCCAAAGACCAACAAAATGGTGCCCCACGCAGATCCAAACGGGACCTCGCCATCCTCGGAGGCTGCGAAGCGTGAGTATGTCGCCGTTTTCGCGGGCTGCTGGGGGGGGAGCAGCACAGTGGGACCCCACGCAGATCCCCCCAAAAAATTCGCCATCCTTGGAGGGGCTGCGAAATTGTACCTCTGTTCTGCGAGTCAGCCACGCACACTTCGCACGATATAGATATCCGCCGCGCTGCGCACTGATGTTGGCACGCCGTGTAGCATCCTTTGCTGCAGATGGGTTGGGTACGTCGCAGGGCAATTTCTGCGTGCACCCACCAGAGGGCAGCCCACATAAACCTCAGAGGGTGGGCGAGACCCTATGAGGGAGGAGGAGTAGGAGGAGGAGGGGGAGGAGGCGGAGGAGGAGGAGGAGGAGGAGGACGAGGAGGAGGAGGAGGATGAGGAGCAGGAGCAGGAGCAGGAGGAGGAGGAGGAGGAGCCGGAGGAGGAGGAGCAGGAGGCGGAGGAAGAGGAGGAGGATGAGGAGGAGATAGGGTGGTGTGGTGGTGGGGATACGGGACAATCTTGACGATGCGCGCTCCTCTGTGCCATTGCAGGCTCGTCTACTTGTCCGCCGTTGTTTGCCCTTTGTGATTATGATGCGTTTTAGCGCAATGGCACAAAAAAAAAACCCTAGAGCTCAAACGGCAGCGAGTGGTGCATATACAGGCGTGACACATGCACTATCTCACACCCGTGAAACCTTATCACGAGCTAGCCGGCAGACCGCGCAGTACCGCTGGTCTCGGTAAGCGGTAAGCCTCTAGGGGCAGTGCAAGGAGTATTCCCAGGTTGGGATTACTCAAGTCAAAGGCGGCCAGGACTCAGTCACTCACTTCCCCGATGGAATAGCATTCGTCCTGGCCCTCGCCGGTTGCTTTCTGGACTTCTTCAAGGCAGATTCACGGTATGGAGTTACGTCATAAGAACTTGCACGTAAGATCTTCGCAAGGAAATATGTAGGCATATTCTTCGTCAGACAACCAACAGCCATAATACTTGTATCGGTCCATCGGATCACAAAATGTGCGTGGATGTAATATATATATATATATATACTTCTTCCGTTCCATTAGTCCACATACCCTGTCTTAAACTACTCAAATCGATACTCAAGCGCTTATCTTCTGTCTTACCCACAGTTGGTGCTAAGAGATGTTCTTCAAGGCTTTCGCAATCCGTCATCCATAGGTGTCTCAAAGACACGGCTGATTCGTCTTCCCAGTTGGTTGGCAGCTTCTTTCCTGCGCCAAGCATCCCAAGCGCATCTGCGATGGCGGCGCGAACGCGTTCACCAGATTCTACACCCCATAAACAAGTCAGGGTCTCTGCTTGTAGTACTCGTTTGGTAACTTTACTAGATGTACATATAGGGTGAACAAGATCACTGCTCCCCTCGATGAATCCAGGCCCTGCGAGCCCATTGAACTGAGCCCTGCGTGACCTGAGAGGCTCGATTCTACCCTTGACTATATCCTCTTCTCCTGCCCAGCTGGCGTCAGTAACAGTAAGAACTATCATATCTTGATTCCACTTAAGGGCTCCAGCTTTGAATACTAACCCGCAGTCAGCGGACTGAGTTGTTTCTTCTAATGCACGGTTAGCTTCTTTGAGACGAAGTACCTCAGCGTGACGCACTGCAGTCTGCAGTTACACTGACGCGTTGTAACCGATGGCAAAGCACCTGCGACCGACCTCAGCTGTGCTGTCTCGCCCTCATTGCATTTTCTCGTGAGGGGGCGGTCTCTAGGATAGCATGCAGCTTCGATCTTCTCAATACTGTCCTCGGCCGCGATGCTCGCCGTGAAATCTTCATCTTGAGCAACTTCTACACCGCAATGACGGAAATTGTCCGCCCGGGTATCGCGAGTATCAAACTCTGCGAATGCCACATCGATGATCTTCTGACTATCACCATCTGCATCCCGCAGCATGTCATCCACACGTGCACTTGACATACACGTGATATCGTTCTTGGCATCGTGAATACTGAACAAAGCAGGCATGATGCGATTCTCCATCAGACCATGAGCTGCAAACCTTCTGCGAATTTTCTTCCACAAACATCGTCCTGCGTCGCGCGTGCCATAGACGGGCGCACGCGCGATCGATGCTCCACCATCCGGTACTCCTTCGAATCCGTCGGGCGGTGGCTTGAGCAGCATGAGGCGGTCGAGTTCCGGCCCGTGGAAGTACGCAGATGTAATGTCGGCGCACTTGAGCGCCTTCTTTGTGCCGGCAGCCCATGATACTATCAACCTTAGCCCTTCGAATTAGCATGATGGTGAATCCGCGCGGACACCCAGCGACTTCTCCAAATCTCCACGTACGACAAGTCTACTCTTGTACTGCGGTGCAACCGGAGGTCCACCTGGTCTACGGAGATGTTATGTTTTGTCCATCTCAATCCATTGCGTAGGTACCATACGGTATCCTTCGTCGAAGAGATCTTGCAGTTCCACGGAATCAATAGGTACGGCGGCGTTGAACTTCCGCCATTTTCCCTGTTCGTCTTGTCTTGCCAGTCGTAAGCCGCTTTTGACGTCCTCAGATTCCCGATGGTATACCAGATTTTTGCACTCTTTAGCTTCTTCTTAGATTGCGGCGTACGGACGGTGCGTCCATTGAAGAATCCGATAAGCGGTTCACGTGGCTTAACGGCGAGTGAAGCTTCTCTACGGGCAAGAAGATCCATGCCCGGCCCTGATGTTCCGGCCTTGCGCGCGGCCTCAAGAAGTGGGTTCGCTGGTTGGGGAGCTGTCTCCGAGACAGAATCGGGGCCCCGTCCCGCACTACCATCGGCATTCTCGACTCTTCTGCGCATCACTTCGTTACGACTCTGCATACCATGCGGGGCGTCGTCTAGTAACGACGTCTGAAGGGGCGTTCGAGTCACATGTGACGACCTCGACGCGGGCGGCACAGGAACGATCATTCCATCTGACAGTTCATCTTCTTCTATTCGGCGAAATGCTTCCTGCATGAACTCGGGGTCTTCTGGGATCCCCGGCAGCTGTTCCGTCGCCATAGGATGTTCTTCCACAGAATGCTCTCGCGCCCGTGTTTCTGGCAGTTCACGTCGCTCGCCAACAAATTACTGCCGTTGCCCGTCTGGAGGCGCATGCCTCTCAACGCCGCCGCCATGGTGCTTAGAGAGCGATTGGTAAGCCACCGCTTCCGCCGCTGTACGCAGTCGAAGCCTGTCGACAGCCACGCAGACAGGTACACCCTCTGCGGTAACCTTTGCGTTCTTGCCATCGAATCCAACGATGCGAGAACCAGTGCTCCACCTAGCGGTAACCTCGCCGTCGGTCGGCCTCTTGCGAAAGCATGCTACATCACCTACCTGATATTATCCAGCTAATGGTGCTGCCTTTCGGAGAGCGGCCCCTGCCGCCCTACTCCCAACGTCGTGTTCTGCGAATGCATTTCTGGCAGACGCCCGGATCGCAGCCTGGCGAGAAAACTCGTCGGCTCCGTCCTCTGCAACATTCGCAAGCACTCCTGAGTCGGGAGCTCCCTCGTCGTTGACTTGACTCCCTGCGACGCGAGGCATCTTTCCGAGTACCCACTGAGCAGGCGCAAATCCGCTGACTCGTGACATCTCATTCTTCGTGTTGTCGACTTCTGATGCAGTAGAGATCGAGTCCGGGCACATTCTTGTCGTGTACCACCTTCTTGAAGATATTCTTCCAAAGTCCACCAGGTCTCTCGGCGCGGCCTATCTGCTCGGGAGGCTCGACTCCGGCGTCGCGGGGGTCGATCCCTGACTCTAAACCCGTTGCAGGAACGCTCCTCTGTTATGCTTTCCACGGTCCAACATCATTCTTCAGGGATAACCTGCCCATGCGCACCAGCGCTGCTGAAGTGCAGCGAGGCATGCTCTCGAAGATGGCGTACCACCTCCCTGCTTGACAAAGATCACTCGCTGAACTGTTGTACCCTGGCACACTATGTTCAAGAATATGTAACGTTCTCCACTGTTGTCCTTCACCTCTAGACAGTCGATGCCGATTTCATGGTCGAAGCAGAACTTCTTGGGAAAGGCAAGCTTGTGGGTCTGAGCTAGCGGCTTATGGTGTTCGCAATGTCCACGTCGATAATTTCTGGAGGCTTCCATATAGTCCGATGACGTCCTGGTGATCCTCAATAGCTGCACGAGAAAGCACATGACCAAACTGTCTGTGCAGTCGTCCAGTGGCGATCCTTGTGCTGAGCGGGATCTGCAACCACGCTTCCCTTCTCTGTCCTTCGTGCTCCGGCTCGCCAGGCAGGTTGATTTATTCCCGGATATGTTGTTCCACATCTCGCAGGCGTCCCATAGAGACTGTAGCGATGTCGTCATCACCGATGTTCGCGCCCACGCCTCCTCGAATTCTCCCCTCTGCGGTTTCCGCGGGGAAAGCTGCAAGCGCAAGTCTATCCAGTCTAAGTTTCTGACCTAGCTCTCGGAGGAAGTCAACGAACTTCTGACTCGCGACGTCCGCGTCCGACTCGAGGTACGAGTTCAGCGCGCTAGTGACCCCAAGGCTTGAGCAACTGGGCTCATAACCAAACGCAACAGTTACAGGACCATTATCTGGAGCCAAACCAGAAAACAAATCACTGATCACATGATGATGTGATGATGATGCGTAGGCGACAACGAGATCAGGATTGGGCTCGACGATGTCTTTTGCCACCGAAGGTTCCCGTTCTGAGCGCGCCACCGTGTCGCTCGAGACTGGGCAGACGAACGCGATGCCGATGACGTAGATGGTCCTCGCTCGTCCGCGAAGCGGATCGGTGTTCCTGATCACCCCCTCGACGATCTCCGTGTCGGTAGCAGACATGCCTGGCGCGGACAGCTCGGCAACGCACGCGGATAACAACTCATCTAGCATACGGATGTTACACCATCCAGAGCAATATTCGGCACGACTTTGAGCATTCATGGAAGTCATCTCATGCTGGACCAGCTGCAGAGGCGTGCACAAATACGATGTTCCGTCAACGCGGATTCTCGGAGGCTGCACAAAGATTGCCACTCGATCGAACTCCTCAGCGTCCACATAATAAACTCATGGCAACCCGATCTTCTATGCGCTTCCAGATCTGGGTGTCCTTGGAACGACCCATCGAACTCTTCTTCCATGAGGGCCATGCCGGCGGGAACTTGATCTGAGTGTTGAACAAATCAATTTTGCAGCTCACACGCACCAATTTCCCAGCGTCCTGCTCTCCCGCGCGGCCCTTCGACCCGTCTGATGGGAACGATCGAGGATCAACGTGCGCGATGAAGTTCCTCTTCTTGCCGTGCTCGAAAAGCGAATCCAGCTGAGCTGCCCCAACTGCAATCGGCTCGAAGTCCACGGCTGGATCTCTGGCCCGCTCACCACCCACCGTGGCCAGGTCCCACTCGACAGGAGAAGTCGGGGATCCTGAACGAGACGCGCGAGTCTTGCTCGATTCGTCGTCGCTGCTGGCGGCAACAGCACTCGCCGGAGGCGGTTGTGGTGGCGGTAGCGGCCCTGCCCTGCGCGGCGGCTCTGGTGGCGGAGGCGGCAGAGGAGCGCTGGGGATGCGTGCAGGCGGCGGTCCATCTGGCTGCCTCGGCGCGCGGGCGGCGGGCTTGCGCTCTGGCGGCGGCGTCGTAGGGGGCATACCTGGAGGGCGAACGATCGTGCCCTTAGGCAAAGGTGTGCCCGGAGGAAGACCCGTCAACTTGCTGGCGCTGCCCATGCGAGCCTGCTTCTTCGGCGCGTCGTCGCCATCGCCCTGCCAATCGCGCACCTGATATGAAGGGGGCGATGCGGAGGCAGAAGACGATGCGGCGACGGGCGGTGGCGAAGCAGCAGTAGCAGCAGTAGAAATACTACCACCAACAGATTTGGGCGATGCGCTGGTTTCTGCATACTCACGAGCATAACGTACAAATCGCATATGATCTGCAGGCGGTCTCTTGTCCACGTGGCAGATCTTCAAACCGAATTGCAGCTCGCGCCCAACATATCGCCTCATCTTGGTCTTGAAGTCTGCCTCAGAATAGTCAGCGCCGAGACGTTCGCGACAATTCGTTTTGATGCGTTTACGGATGACAGCGGCCACGTCCCCATCATCTACTCCGCCAACCACGCTCGATGAAGCGCGAGATCCCTTCCCCCTCCTTCCTGGCCAGCTCAGCCCCGTCACGGGGTCTGCGCTTGGCAGATGGCGCAGGAACTGGAGGCGGTGGTGAACTGAACTTCTCGAAGGATTCAATAAGGAGCGAAGCCATCTTGTCGGCCACAGATTTCGCCACCCCACGGGCCCAATCATCGGATGAGCGGCAGCAATCGTCACATTCTCCTTAGCAAGTGCGTTCGGGCCATTTCATGTCGACTCAGGCGCGCAGCACTGCATTCAATGTCGTACTGCTTCAAGAACTGCTAAACACCATAACTGACAAAAACAGAGCGATGCCGACCAGAACGACAGATGGCAACAATGCACGCAGACTGTGAAGACGCGTTCTTCGCCAAAGGTCTACCCACATACTCAGATATGCTGACAGAATGTTCATTCTCAGCTGCATTGCGCAACATATTCGGGTGATGACCGATATGGCGCGTGCGAGTCGGGTCGTTCAGAGCCGTGGCGTCCACCAACGCATGCCGATCATAGTTCACCATATTCTCATCTGCACAAACAAGCGCATCTATGATGGCATTGCCGTCGCACCCCCTGGTAGTCATCTCGTGACTGGAGCGGTGATGACTGCGGATGTACTCCGTCGGCATTGTCGACCCCGAGCACCTCGGGTTGTTCTCGGAGTTCTCCAATCCCAGCGTGATCGCAGCAAACTTCGAGCCCTGTGGTGTGGGGCGAGCACCAGCACCAGCGGCCATGGCAGCGACCCGCACGTCCTCGTCGTCACTGGAGTGATCTATGGACGCAGACGCACACGTGATCCCGTCGTCACTGGAGCGATCAACGACAACATGCGGCGCGGCGGCAGCAGGCGGCGCAGCGCGGCGGCCGGTAAAAGCTGCGCAGCACGGCTGGGCGCAAGCTGCTTGGTGCGAAATGCGCAGCGGACGAACGGGCTCCGCAACGTGCTCTGGGTCAAACTGATCAAGACGAATGATAAGAAGGCCTGAGCGAGCACAACGACGCATTTCTACCTCGCCTTCCTGACTCAAGAGGGCGCGACCGCTAGCGAGATCCATCGCGAGACCGAGGGGGGCCTCTGCAGGAAGAGACAACGAGAGAGGAACATGGTCCGAATCTTTCGACTGACGCGACTCGAGACACCCACTCGCGGCGCCACGAGAAGCAACGATACGAAACGGAAAGCTCTTCTTACCTGTCGTCTCACTCCCTGCCTGTCCTCCTATGCCGCTGTGCGTCTTGCGCTTGTGAACCATCTAGGATAGAAGCTCAATTTCTCGAATTTATCCTCTGCGTTAAGAGCCCAAGCTTCACCGTGGCAACAAGAATTACAACCCTCGTCCAGCGCCGCCCAAACGTCGTCGTCCTTCTCGACATCAGCCGCGCGAAGCACAGAAAGAGCCGAAGCTTCGGTCGAGACGTTCTGCGCTGGAGCCATAAAGCCGACGGGACTGTGATCTGTGACGTCTGCGACACAGTCGTGGAGCAAGGAAGTTAGTTCACCTGTACGAATGTCACTCGTATCATCGCAAATCTCAGCGGCGCGTTTAGTGAAATCCTTGAGTGCAACCTTTAGCTCTATAGGGGTGATGCGGCGATCAGCATCAAAAATAATATGATTTGCTTATGCTTGGGTGTTGCCGGAGCATTCAACTTTCTTACCTGTTGCTTTATTGTATCATGCTAGCTTCCTGGGTTGCTTATCGATATATGTGCGGCAACGACAGCAATGCGCACGAACAACACCTGGAGTGCTGCCGTGATTGTCCACGAGATCGTGCGGGCACTCGCCCAGAGAGTGCAGCGCCGCGTGCCTCTCCTTTATGGCCATGTGCCCGCATTCCTTGCAGGTGCGAACAATGAAACGAGCGCTAGAACCGACTCCGAGATATTCTTACAACCTCGAGCACATGGATGAGGCAGCGGGAGATTTGGAGGAAACCTGTTCAGGCCAGAAGACGAACCCGAAGAAGGCAACACTTTATCACTGGAAACTTTCGGTCCCGAAACTCTCACAAACTGTCCGACTTCCCCCCGGGTGAAATTGCTATCGACCCATCTTAAGAACAGAACCAGATCCCCACTTGGTTTCTTCACCTTGCGACCCCAACCCACGCAATCTGGAGTATCCCTGAGAACGCGGCCAGATGCCCTTGCCCTTGCTCCTGTTCTGGTAGATGGGTCTGGGATGCGTCCACGTCGAAGAGCTGGAGCCTTTACCAGACTCACCCTTGCCTTTTTGGCGGATGTGTATGCGGCCGTGCTGGAGCATCAAGACGTCCTTGATATTGTCGAAGGTTGTCACATGTCCTGTGGATGTCAACGCCATCATATTCTGCGAAGGCGAGCGGCCTGCATGGTCCAAGAGAAGGGAGCCAAGCGCATCGTCGCTCATCAAGATCTTAGGACCTAGCTTGAATACAAGTTTCCACCAGCGCTTCCTTCGGGAGATGTACGAGACCATAGACTCACCGTGCTGCCGAGACAGTGGTCCATATGGTCCCTGCCCCACCTGGAACAGGATCTTCGCTTCCTGCGCCTCGATGATGCAGAGTGAAGTACGAATCGCCATTGCCAGCTGATCGATCCCATTCGGAGTCAGAAGCACGTCGTTACCAATATCCTTGGCAATATCGAACGCGTCACCTCTGAGGGCTTCTACAACCTTGTTGACAGCTGCGGTGGTCACGTCTTGCTGTGGTGCACCCGTCTCTTGATCCACTGAGGCCAAGCGGCACTCATGCGAATCTCTGTGCGAAATTCCCACTCGTGAAAGTTGTTCACCGTGCCGTCGTAGATGTAGGAACCACTCTTCGTCTCGGACCGCGTCAGCGCGTCGGCGCTCGGCCGATAGCGACGAGGAGAAAGTGTCATGGCGCAAAGTTCAGTCCCCTAGCGAGGAAAACTGCCAGTGCAGAAGTAAAGAGAGGTAGTGCGACACTCTCTGACGAGACGCGCGCGCAGTGGCACGATACGGGGATCGTGTGGTAACTCCGCTACCATTGTGATTATGTTGCGTTTTAACGCAATGGCAAAAAAAGTGGGCCCTAGAGATCAAACGGCAGCGAATGGTGCATATGCGCACGTGACACATGCACTGCATCATTCCCTTATCGTTCCTGTCGCGCACGCACTCCTTGCGTAATCATTATGCGATCACTCACGTGCTTTCCTTTTTGTTGCAGCACGTGCGTGCAGGCGCAACGGCCGCCCAACTAATGTCGGCTCAACGCTTAACGTCAAAAGGAGGATCGGAAGGAGGAGGAGACGGAGGATAATGATGATGCTAGGGGAACAAATGGGGAGGACAAGGAGGATACGGAGGAGGAGGAGGAAGAAGAGGAGGAGGATATACAGTATAGATAGACAGCGCCTCGGAGAGGTCGGAAGGTGAACGCGCCAAACGCGTGGCATTCAAGCGGTTTGATCGAAATCGAATTCGCAACCTCTCCAGCCTTGATCCTGGCTACAAGCGCCGCCATCCTCTGCTCATGCTTGGGGGCTTCCTGGTCACTACAACTTCGGGGGGCCGTGGACACACAAGAAGCGGAGTGAACACTGGCCAAAATCGCATCAAGCCGAAAGACAGGGGGAGCTTTATCGATCAGCTCTCTTATCATTTTGCCTCGGTCCGAAACCGCGACGTAATAGCCGCAACACCTCAGCTCCTTTCTTGGTCGGTTGCTGGCTGGACTTGTATAACTTCACAGCCGTCCCCTGCGACCGCCCCCCGCACTTGAGACCGAGGACCTGCTGCTTTCTAAATTCAGTCGCACCCTGGGGCCCGACGGGCCCATCGCGGGCCCCACAAACCCTTTTTAAGAGCTTGGCCCGACGCGGCGACGAGAGAATGACCTTTGGGATACAGCGAGGAGCAGGAGGAGGGGGAGGAGGAGGAGGAGGAGGAGGAGGAGGAGGAGGAGGACGCGCAGGAGGAGGAGGAGGAGGAGGAGGAGGAGGAGGAGGAGGACGAGGTCGGCATCGTTACTCTGCGCCCTTTCAGGGCACTTCTGCTTTTCTCATGCTTCATGCCTTTCCTACACCGCGCGGGCCTGTCGCCTAATTTATATGCCACTGCGCCTAAGTCGTTGTTGCACCTGCGGGGCGCGAATTACAGGCTGAGCACCTGAGTTGGCTTGGCGCAAACAAAGAGGAGGAATGAATGAATGAATAACTCGTGGAGTCCTGTACCTGCCTCTGTCTGACTGCCACAGCTCGCTGAAACAGAATTACAATCCAGAGAGAAGGACTCTGAGTCGGGTTGCTTCTGCACCCCCCCCCAGACATCGTAGCGGATTCAACCAGCGCGCTCCGCTGGAAGCGGCACTGGCCCTACCTGCACCCCTATAGACGGGCGCGCAGCCCTAGGGGGCAGGCTCCGAAGGCACGGGGGTCCCGTCCACACCACCCGTCCTCCCACGCCCAGAGCCCCACCGTTTCCCCTTGCCTTTGGAGCCCGCTTTACCTTTAGCTCTGGGGGCATATATAATTGGGGTCTGGGGCAGTGAGCCAGGAAGAGAGGAGGCAGCGGCATAGGTACAGAGCTGAGTGGGCGTATTAAGCACCCCAGATGAAATTGCTCCTCTAGCAACTAACTCCCGAAATCGCTCGCTTCCCGAGAAAGCTTCCTGGGCCCTTGAGGCCCTGGAGGGGTTAAAAAAACGAGTGCACATAGCCCCGACAGGGGGCTGGCATGGTTGCTGCTGCTGCTGCTGCTGAGTTATGCAGTCACTACTTAGTTTCTCCGAATTATCTGCTTCGAAAAGTGGCCCCGACGGGGGCTGGCTAGCTACTACTTGTCTGGGGAGGTCTCCTGGGGGCCTGCTGTCTACTCCTTCTTCTCGGATCCGACCATCGCGCCGATCTCGCGCTCCAAGGGGCCCCGCGGGGCCGCACCCGACAAGAAGATCCCCCCCCTCCGACTCCACCAGCGCCTCGAGAAGCAAGGACAGGTCGTGCCCGAGCTTCTGGTCCTTGTGGAAGCACATACTGATAATCGCCTTGGCCGTCTCGCCATTCTGAGGCTTGAGAATCTGGCACCTGAAGTACGGGATCGATCTGCCCAGCTTCACTGCCGTCACTCCAGCGGTGAAGATCTCCTTCTCGTAGAAGGCCTTCGTGTCGTCCCTGAGTTTGATGTGCTGCGGGTTGCCACCTTCTTCGAACTGTTTGCTGGCGCCGTAGATGATCGCCGCCATCGCTATGGATACGTGTGGTGGTCCCCTGGCTTTGAAGTCCACTGTGTGGCCGTTCTTCTGCTGGTCCTTGAGCTCGGTGCCGACCTTGTTGTAGTGCACTCCCGCCTGCTTGCACGCGGCCGCCAGCCCGATCGTGCCGTTCGGCAGCTCGTGGCGGAGGTAGAGCGCGCCCTTCAAGTCGGCGACGTCCCTGGCGAGCGTCATCGTGAGGCGAGCATTGGCGACGGACAGCTTGTTGTTTCCTCCACCGCCCTGGCCTTGACGACTGCTCTTCCCTCGGCGACCTTCCTCGCCTGTGCCGCCGTCTTCTCGTCCGTGCTTGGTCCCTGCCGCCGCCGCCGACGGGGAGCTGAACCAAGAGGGAAGCGCCACGGCGCCCTGCGATGCCACCCCTCCTCTGCTCGGGCACGGTAAACTCGCGAGGACGAAATGGAAGGTGAGAGCACAAGTGATCGCACAAATCATTTAAACCCGAGCCCTCGAACTCGCAGACGGAACACGAGTAGGACTTGACTGGGGCAATCTCTCGGAGCGTGGAAGGGCCGACCGTATCGCAGTGGCCCCGAAACATAGATCCCATGACGTGTTTAGCTGCGTCGGCGCGACATGCAAATACTTGACGACAATGCACACAGATATTGGTAGGTGCAATGACATGACATAAGTTTCTCAGCCCGTGCGTTCCCCGAAGATGATTCATCAGGTCCCGACGTGTCTTGAATGAAGCATCGCATTGACCTGATCCATTTTCCTCGTTGGGAAGCCAGCATTTCCAAGGACAGTCTGCACTCGCCTCGACCTCCTGCTCCAGGTGCTCGGGTGGCGCCTGCTGAAACTCGGGAGGCGGGATGGCGACCGTGTACTGCCTCGCTCTGTAAGCCGAGGCGTCCACTGCAGAAAAGAAAGAGGCAGTCGCTTCATCCATAAGTAATCTGAAACCGCGAGCCACCTCATCAAAAACTTCCTGATCCAACGCTGCGGCGAGGCTGCGGAGGTCTTCACGGAGTTGAAAGGCCCAGGAAGACGCCTGGGCACTGAGGTCGCCTGAGGGGAGAAGTGGCCCCTCTGACTCGAAAGGTAGTTCCCCGAAGAGAACGCCGAGAACCTGAAGATGGCGAGCGGGCCGTTGAGCCCAACTCTGCACCAGACGAACACGTCGAATTCGAAGCTCCAGAAAGGGGTCGGAGAGTTTCCAATATCTCATCAATTCACGATTCGCCATCGTGCAGCTCATTACTGCACAGGTCACTAGTTTGTACATCGTCGCGCCACTGCTCGATCGGCGCCTTGAAGGTTCCGTTAAAAGCCTGCGCGATAAACGGATCCCCCATCAACCCGCCCTGCTGAGTCTTCAGTGTTATCCGCCCTCCCTCCCCAGCAGGTAGGGCCACGACGGCCTCGCGATAACGAGCACGGCAGAGACTGCGATCATCATGTGCTACGTACTCCTGTACAGCTGCGTCCATCTGCGGCCACTTGCCGCTGGCGAACGCGTTACTCATGTCCTTAAAGCACAGACAGTGGGTTCTGCGAGCACGGCGCAAACGTTGCGAGAGCACATTCGAGACCAGGATAGCCGACTCCCTCCTCCTTCCCTTAACGAACCCGTAGTCCGAGTGGCCAGGCTCGTAGACAAACTTGCGAGCGAAAAAAGCCTTGCCTGGGACATGTAAAATGTGGACCACCCTCTTGCCCATCGGGCCTCGCTTGTGGCTCTTGTGGAGAGGGGCGCCCAGGCTGCAGTTCCAATACTTCGGGACCGTGTCATGGGTCCGCATTTTGTGAAGGCCGATGTTCAGGATAAACCAGAAAGCTTTCGTATCTGGTGCCTGAGATGGAGCCCCGAGGCCCCCGACTTGCTTTCGTCTCCAGTTCGGGTACATAACCATGTGCCAGAGTTCCAGCGGCGCACAAAAGCTGGGCACTGCACGTCGCTTGGGGCAGAGCGAATGCATCTGCGCATCTGGGCAATATCCTCCTTCACCAACTCCTTCACCTCCTCGCTCTCCTCCAACGGGTAATCCTCGTCGTGCTCCTCCCTCCACCTTTCCCAGTCCAGCTCGGTACAACTCATGCCTCCCTCCTTGCCCTCCTTCGTCCACGTATTCAACCATTCAGAAGATGAAGGCATACACGCGCATGCAAGACGTCCGTCCCGTCTTTTGGGGCCGGACCTGCACGAAGCGGCTCTGCGCGCCGTCGACATAGCTTCAGCAATCCTGTGAAACTTCCAATGCTCTGTCGATTCTTCGGTAAGCCGAGCTCGTCGCCGTCGCACCGCCTGCCGCCTAAGTTTACATAGTCTCGTAGAAATCTCGCGCAACTGGCAGTCCACCTCGTCAATCTGCGAGGCTGAGAGAAAAAGCTTGGTGCCGCGAAGCTCGGCTCGTTCTTTCAGTAGCCGTCTCCGCCACGCGCAGTACATCTGATACTCTGAGTATACGGTCGCATTTTTGGGAAAAAACTTGCTCACCTGCATTTCGTAGTGCGAGTTCGAGTGCTTCAAAAATCTCATCGGGGCTTGCATGATCTCGTAACCAGTATGCCTGAATCTGTTGCAGTTCCGTATGTAGTGCTTCTAAATATTCGAGCCGTCCTGGGCCCCGAAGTAGTGCCTGCATCATCGCCTCCTTATCCCAAGAAATATTCGTCGTCTCCTCCTCCGCCTCCTGATACTGGTTCCCTTTGTTATAATGCATAACTAGCGCGACAGGCAGGTGGCCCCTAGGGGGTGGACCTTGAAAGGGTTGCAAGCGCGCCCCGAGACGCCTCAAGCAGCCGCATGAACGAATCAGATGACGCATCCCCAGTGGACAGCATACATAATCGATCCGACTGTTCGAATTGTTCCCGAAGAAGGTCGAGGCCACGTCGGGCCCGTCCGTGTTCGCGGCCCAGAGGTGATGGTGCTCCAGAAGTTCTCTGAAAAGTTGTCCAGCCCCCTTGGAAAGTCTTTCACGATTCCCTGTTCCTACCGCGCCCGAATTGCACTCGACCCATTGCCCATTCAGAAACTCGAGGCCCATCCCGTCGTTCAGGTCAATGTAAATCAGCGGCGTACACCGCGCCGGTAGAGAATCTAAACTGTCTTTTACCCAAGAAACCACCAGCTGTACGGTCTTGAAGTAGGCCCCTCGTGCTTTCCGAAGCGTGGGTTGGGGTGGGAAGTAGGCGGAGATAATACATAGATCCATCGCCCCTTTCTTGAATCGAGCAGCAACGCCACGACCCAACGCCTGCGGGGGGCTGCCCCAGACCCGCACGACATGTTGTTCACGCACCCGATGAGGAAGCACAACCGCACATCCACACGAATTGTTCGAGTATGGCGCCTCGCCGTGAGGTGCCTCGATGATCAGTCGCCCCTTGATCGTGCGCTTGAGCGTCTGCGCGCCCATGTAGCGCTCGCCATTCTTGGTGCCTGACAGGGCGATCGCATCGAAGTTCGGTACCTCGCTCAGGATCTCCTCCATTCTGGAATAACCTGCCGAGTGAGGATTGCAGCCCAAGAACCGCAACATGGCAGGCCCCCCGCCGCTGGTGAAAGACGGGGGAGAAAACACCTGTCAGGGCTACATTGTGTGATGTCAGTCTCGCCCGAAACCGCGGACTTGGGCATCGGGGGCTACAAAGAGGAGGAGGAGGAGGAGGAAGAGGAGGAGGAGCAGGAGGAGGAGGAGGAGGAGGAGGAAGAGGATGAGGAGAAGGAGGAGGAGGAGAAGGAGGAGGAGGAGAAGGAGGAGGAGGAGAAGCGTGAGCGGCCCTGACATACTTCATTTCACCCGCTCTTCACCTCTCACCCCCTTCGCCTTCCTTCCCCAACCCCCGGGCCATGGAGGAGTACGTGGAGATGCTGGATGCTGCTGGGCGGGGCGGGGATCAGAACGAGGACGCAGCGGCCGCGGCCGCGCTTCTCGGGGCAGCCCAATTTGGCGGTGCACTTGGCGCCGCTGCTGCCCAGAAGAGTGCTGCCGGCGCCGCGCCTGCTGCCGCCGCTGCTGCGCTGCCCGCCGCTGCTGCAGGGCGCCCGCCTAGGGTGCGCGCCCGGGTGGCCAGCCGCCAGGCCCCTCGGAAGCACGTGGCGGCATGCTGCGCGTGTTGCTCGGGCTTCGAGCCGGGGGCAGTGCGCCTTGCGAGCAGGGCGAACCCAGACCGGCACTTCCGCCACCCAGCCTGCATCGCGGGCGGCGTGCCCCTGGGCTCGGTGGAGGGCTTGGCGGCGCTGCCAGAGGAGGCTCGCATGGAGATCTTCGCTTGCACTGCGCCTGTGCCGGGGGCGGTCCCGCGCGAGGAGGACGATGCGCCCGCCAACGACGTCCACCCGCGGCGCGTGCTGGCGGCGGAAGCGGGCGAACTCCCGAGGCTGGAGTGGCGGGCTGGCTTCGACTTGAACGGTGCCTTGCGGGAGCCCGTGCCCACGTGGACGGCGACGCCCCCGACCCTCGTCACGGCGGTCGCGCACGTGCTCGCCGCGGCGTTGCGCGCTGCTCCTGTTCCCGAGGCTTCTGTTCGCGGTGCCCCCGGCCAGCGGCAGTGACGAGCGGCCGTCGGCCTCGAGGCGCTGCCGCGCAGCCTGCGCCAGGCTTGGGCGGGGGACTGGGCGGCGCTGAGGGCCGCGACCGCACGACCCGGAGAACCAGAAGAAAACCGCCCTGGGCATCGTAAGCCGGAGGAGGTGGCTCGACGGGTGCACGAGCTCATCGTGCTCGGGGAGGTGGGCTGCGCGGCCGCGGCGGCCGCCGGGCCTGGCAAGCTGGCGCGCGGGCCCGAGGTGGCCCGCGACCTGGCCGCCCTCTTCCCGGAGGCGACCGCCGGGGCCCGCGCGCCGCCGCCGCCCCCGGCGCGCCCCCTGGCGCCCTGGGGGGCAGAGGCCGCCGGGGCGGTGGCAGGCAGCCTCGGGAAGTACCCTCGCCACTCGGGCCCGGGCCTGTCTGGCGCCCGCTTCGAGCACTGGGCGGCCCTGCGTGGGCGCGAAGAGGGGGCCCAGGCGCTCGCGCAGGTCCTCGTCCTCATCCTCGAGGGCCGGGCGCCGGCGCAGGCGAAACAGGCTCTCCTCGCTGGGCGGCTGCTGCCGCTGAAGCCTGGGGGCGGCGCGCGGCCGCTTGGCTGCGGCGAGACACTGCGCGGGATGGCAGCTAAGGCGGCCGCGGCGACTCACGAAGAAGCCATCGCCACGGAAGTGGGGCGCCACCAGTTTGGCGCTGGCCGCAAGAACGGGATCGAGCTGATGCACCGCGTCGCGGCGACCGCGCTGGAGAGGGACCCTGGCGCCGCCGTGCTCTCCCTGGACGTGGCCAACGCGTTCAACGAGCTCTGCCGGGACACGCTGCTGCGGGAGGTCTCCGGCCGCCTGCCGGAGCTGGCGCGGCTCGCGGCGGCGTGGCACGGCGGCGCCACCGCGCGCGGGGCCCGCCTTCCCGGGGCCAGAGCGGCGCCGGTCACAGCGCAGCGCGAAGTGGACCAGGGTTGCCCCCTGCCCCCTGCGTTCTTCGCAGTGGCGACGGGGGCGCTCTACGAGCGCCTGGAGACGGCGGCGCGCCGCGCGGGCCCCGAGGCCAAGGCGGCGGCGTACCTCGACGACGTGTGCGTCGTGGGCAGCCCGCGCGCACTGGCAGCGGCACTCGTCGCCGCGCCGGGGCTCTTCTCGGCGCGGGGCCTCCGCGTGAATCCGCGGAAGACGAAGGCGTGGAACCCGCGCGCGCTGCAGCTCCCTGGGCCGCTGGCCAGGGCGGAGGTGCCCGAGCTCACGCGCGTGGGAAGCACCCCCCCCCCTACGTGCGCCACGCCGCGGGAGCAGCCCCGGGCGCCGACCCTGCAAGGGCGAGCTTCTCGCCAGCTGCCGCCCCGCAGGCGGCCCGGGACCGCCTCGACGCCTACCTCGCGGCCCTCCGCCAGCTCCGAGAGCACGGGCTGCGCGCCCAAGACGAGCTCCCGCTGCTTCGCACCTCCGCCAGCGGCGCGGCCCTGCACCACGCAAGGGGGCGCGCCTGCTCGACGAGGCGTGGTGCCAGGGTTGCGACGCAATGGTTCTCGGCCACGTGCGCGAGATCTTGAAGCCGCTCACCGGGCACCAGGAGCTCCCGCCGCCCTCGCGCGCGACCTGGCCCTCCTGCCCCTCGCCGCTGGCGGGCTCGGCCTCCAGGGCCTCGCGCGCAGGAGGCCCCCAGCCTTTGCGGGGACTTGGCAGGCGTGTCTGGCCGGCGTCTGTAGGGAGCTCGGCCTGCCCAGCCTCGAGGCCTTCCAGCAGGCTTGCCCGACGGCGTGGAGGGAGGCCGAGGGCGCGGGCCGCGCGCTCCAGACGCGCGGCGCGGACTGGCTTTGCGCCGCCGCGGAGCCGAGGGCCAAGGCGCAGCGGGCCCTCGCGGCGCCGGAGCAACGCGCGCGCCGGCAGCGGCTCCTGGGCGCCCTGCCGCCGAGCCGCGCAGCGCAGCTCCGTTCGGCCAGCGGGAAGGGCGCGGGAAGCTGGCTCCTGCCGCCGACGGAGGAGGACCACGTCATGGCGGACGCGCACTTCCTCCCAGCCCCCGAGACCTCCTCCAGCATCGATTTTTTCGATCCTGGATGGTGGATCTGGCTCGAATAATTCGATGCTGGAGGAAGTGTGGGCCTGGCGCTGCGACTACAGCTGCCTGCGCCCGCGGGCGCCAGCGCCACCTGCCTCCGGCGCCGGGGGGGCGGCGCTCTCTGCGGGGCCGACCTGGCCGCGACGCCGGGGCACTGCCTGGGCTGCCACGTCGGCGGCGGCACGAGCCACCGCCACGACGGCGTCAGGGA
The DNA here is from genome assembly GCA_963575745.1 of Prorocentrum cordatum. NCBI lineage: Eukaryota > Dinophyceae > Prorocentrales > Prorocentraceae > Prorocentrum > Prorocentrum cordatum. The sequence goes on from CAUYUJ010001268.1 coordinate 30,633, forward strand.
CTGGCTCGCCGGCTGGCTGCAGGCACGGGGCGCAACGGGCGTGGGCACGGAGCTGTTCGCGCCCGCCTGGGACCGGGCTCGGGCGGACGGCTCTGTCGAGGCAGCCCGCCTCGACGCGGTCTTCGCCGACCCCGCGGCCGGCGTGTCCTACGTCGCGACGCGGTGGTCACGGACGCCGCCCTGGGCGCAGACACGCTGGCGGGCCGGGGCCGAGCCGTCCGGGGCGGCGCGGCCGCGGCAGCCGGGGAGGAGCGCAAACACAGGCGCTACCCGGGCCCGGCTCTCACGGCCTTCGCGCTGGAGGCGCTGGGGCGCGCTGGGGCGGAAGCGCAGGCGCTCCGCACTTGGGCGCGCGGCGACGCCGCCGTGCTGGCGGCGGCTCGCCAGAGCCTCGCGGCGACGCTGCAGCGCGGGAACGCGGAGGCCTTCCGCTCCGCCTGCCTGGCCGCGCGCGGGGTGACGCGCCGCGGGGCAGGCGGCGCCGAGCCGGCGGCCCGCCGCGCGCGCGCGAGCTGAGCGCGGGGGAGCGGCCCCAGCTGAGCTGAGCGGCTGGCGCTGGGGGCGCGCGCCGAGCGGCTGGCGGGCGCGCCGCTGCAGCTGGGGCTCGGGCGCTGCTCCGCGGGCGCTGGGCGCGCGCCGAGGCGGCTGGGCAACTGCGGCGCGGCGGCGGCGCCGGCGCTGGGCGGCCTGGCACGGCGCAGCGCAGCGCCGCCCGTGCGGCTCGGAGGGGCGCTGGCAGGCGCAGCGCTGCTGCCGCTGCTGCCCCGCCGGGGAACTGGGTGGGCCGCGGCCGCGGGGCCCGGGGCGCCGGGCCACTGGGGCCCGACGGCGGCTGGCGCGCGCGGAGCTGCGGGCGGCGCCGGGGGCGGGCGACCGGCGCTCGCACTCGGCTACACCTTGCTGGGCGTCGTCGCCGCCGTGCTCCCGTGTATGCGAGGTAGAGGCCCTGGTCGGCGCACCCCCTCGGCTCCGGGGCTTGCTCGCCGCTGAGCGGCGTGCTTGTCCTGGGGTTGGGGGGTTGCGCCGGCCCCCGATCAATGTGCTCCCGGCGCGCGGCAGACACGCGGCCGCCGCAGGAGCATGAGGAGGAGGAGGGAGGAGGAGGGGAGGAGGAGGAGGAGGAGGAGGAGGAGGAGGAGCGAGGAGGAGGAGGAGGAGAAGGGAGGAGAGAGGAGGAGGAGGAGGAGGAGGAGGAGGAGGATAGGGAGGAGGAGGAGGATAGGGAGGAGGAGGAGGATAGGGGGGAGGAGGACGAGGCGCTGATAGGGAGGGGAGAGGAGGAGGAGAAGGAGGGAAAAGGAGAAGGAGGAGAAGGAGGAGGAGGACGAGGAGGAGGAGGAGAGGAGGAGAAGGATAGGGAGGATAGGGAGGATAGGGAGGAGGAGGGGGGAGGAGGAGGAGGAGAGGGAGGAGGAGGAGGAGGAGGAGGAGGAGGGAGGAGGATAGGGAGGGGGAGGAGGAGGAGGAGGAGGGAGGAGGAGGAGGAGGAGGAGAGGAGGAGAGGAGAAGGAGGAGAAGGAGGAGAAGGAGGTGGAGGAGGAGCAGGAGGAGGAGGAGGAGGAGGAGGAGGTCGGGAAGAGGAGCTGCCGCACCAACCCGCCCAGGGGAGGTCGCAGCCGATGCTGGCCGAGCGCGCCCGGCACCGCGCGGGGACCGCCGGCGGGCGGGGCGGCCCGCCTTCGGCTTGGCCCCGACGCTGGAGGACACCTCCGCCGCCTCCGCCAGGCGGGGGCCCTGCCTCGCCGCCTCGCGCGCGGGGGCGGCGGGCGCGGCGCGCCGGGGGGGGGCGCCGGGCTCGTCGGAGCTCGAGGCCCGAGGCTCGAGGAGTCACGGGCCGAGGCCCGAGGAGCGAGGCGGCTCAAGGCTCGAGGGCTGAGGCGGCTCGAGGCGCCTCGAGGATCCAGGATCGAGGGCCCAGGGCCGAGGCTGGAGGCTCGAGGCGGCAGGGGGGCGCGGGGGGGGAGGGCAGCAGCGGCAGCGGCAGCAGCAGCAGCAGCGGCAGAGGAGGAGGAGGAGGGAGGAGGGAGGAGGGAGGAGGGAGGAGGGAGGAGGGGCGGCAGCAGCCGGCGCGGTCGGGGATGCACCTGGATGCATATGGGGCACGGGGCCTTCGGGGCGCGCGCTGGCCCGCCGGGGGCGCCCTCGCGGACACGAGCCTCGCGCAGCTCGAGACGTGGGCCAGGTGGTCCCCGGGACGGGCGGGCCCCCGCACGGGTCCGGGGACCCGGCTCGAGCGGAGCACGGCGGCGGCGGGGGGCGCCCCTGCGGCCACGGCCGGGCACAGCTCGAGAGGTGGGCCAGGATGGGCCCTGGGACGGGTTCTGGGGGCCAGGTCCGCGCGGGGCACGGCGGCGGCGGCGAGAGCAGCGTCCGCGGCGGCAGGGGCCACGCACCCGCCCCCTGCGCCTGCAGCTGTGGGCGGCGAGGCCGCTTTTCCAGCCGCGCCCACGCCCACGCTCCACATGCCCACGCGCACGGCAGCTTCACATGTGGAGGGCGGATCGTTTTGACAATGCGGCTCTCGCCGTAGCGCCGCGCACCTTTGTCTTACATGTTCGCAACAGCTTCAAGGATGGAGGGCGGCTCCTCTTCAAACTGTGGCTCTCCCTTCGCGCCCGACACGTTCGTCTTAAACGTTCACAACAGTATCAAGGATCATGCTCTGGCACGATTTAGCGCTGTCAGGATGCAACAATCGCAGTGGTTCGCGGAGTTGGCCTTCGGGCACGATGTAGGATTCTCAGGACGCAGCAGTCATGTTGATCCGCGGCGTTGAAGTCGCTGGAACGGCGTTCTGGCACGATAGAGGATTCTCAGCCGATTGTCTTCGAATGGGCCACTTCCCACCATGGAAATAAACTATTCTAGGGACCTGTGAAGGGGGAACTTGGAGGGAGGGTCTGGGTGTCTCAAGTTCTTCCTATTTTCGTCTATTGCAACATCCTGATGCATCTGTGCTTTGCATGGGTCAAAATATGATCTCTCCTCATCCCTCCCTCCTCTACCCGCCCCCTCCTCCTCCCCCCTCCTCCTCCCCTCACGCCTTCCCTCTTCTCTCCTCCCCTCCTCTCCCCCCAGCTCATCCTCCTCATCTCCTCCTCCCCTGATCCTCCTCCCCTCCCTCCTCCTCCTCCTCCCCCTCCTCCTCCTCCTCCTCCTCCTCCTCCTCCGCCTTACATGACTTCTCCATCAAGGCCAACTCTCCGTGACGCGTGGCAGCTCACCCGGTGTTCTTCGCACGTGCCGCTCCGTGAGGGCTTGTACCTCTCCGTATCCAGGCCAGGATGGTCCATGGAAGAGCCATCCACGATCTACGAGGAGGAGGAGGAGGAGGAGGAGGAGGAGGAGGAGGAGGAGGAGGAGGAGGAGGGTATGCCTATCCCTCTCCTCCTCACCTCGCCCGCGCTCCTGAGGCGCTTGCGGCAGATCCTTGGTGCTCCGAGCTCGAGACATGCAAGGCTGGAGAGATGCAGGCATGGCTCCAGACTGTGCTCTCAAGTGATGCCCCTGGGCTCCAAAAACGGTGACGCCCCAAGCAGGAAGGGACCATCAAGACCCTTGTTCGCCAGGGCCTTTGACTCGTGAGCAGAGCCAAGCCAGCGGCGTGCCAGGCGGAAGACATCCCTTCTGTGGGAGGAAAGCGGAGACACGGCGTTGCTCGGTTCACGGCGACCTGCGAGCTAGTGCTGTCCAGCCACGGTCTCTGCATCGCGCTCCAGGACACAGCCGACTCTCAAGTGGATCCTGAGGCCGTTTGAGGCTACTGGATTTCAGATACCTTTTAAGTCGGACGTGTCCCCCTACAGGTGGATTTTCGACGAATTATCCCGGCAAAGCAACCTAACAGCGATGTGTAGGAGCATTTTTGGAAGCATTCCCCTTACGATTCAGATGAGAATCCAGTTGTAGAATTCTGCTGTTCTCGCAGTCGTAGTCGCATTCGCGATGACAGTCGCAGTGGCAACGGCAGTCACAGTCACTGCCTCAGCCTCAGCCTGCCTCAGCCTCAGCCTCAGCCTGCCTCAGCCTCAGCCTGCCTCAGCCTCAGCCTCAGCCTGCTTCAGCCTCAGCCTCAGTCTGCCTTCAGCCTCGGCCTCAGCCTCAGCCTGCCTCAGCCTCAGCCTGCATCAGCCTCAGCCTCAGCCTTAGCCTGCCTCAGCATCAGCCTGCCTCAGCCTCAGCCTCAGCCTGCCTCAGCCTCAGCCTCAGCCTGCTTCAGCCTCAGCCTCAGTCTGCCTTCAGCCTCGGCCTCAGCCTCAGCCTGCCTCATCCTCAGCCTGCCTCAACCTCAGCATCAGCTTGCCTCAGCATTCAAAATGTGCCCCGGGAATGGAGTTCTGGGAACTCGAAGAACACGAAGTGGCCTACAGTTGGCTCCGGGCATTCAAAATCATGCCCAGGAATGGAGTTCTGGGAACTCGAAGACCACGAAGAGGCCTACAGTTGGCTCCGGGCATTCAAAATCATGCCCAGGAATGGAGTTCTGGGAACTCGAAGACCACGAAGGGCCTACAGTTGCTTCAGGGCCTACAGTTGGCTCCGGGCATTCAAAATGTGGCCGGGGAATGGAGTTCTGGGGAGGTTGAAAGGCACGCAGCAATGGCTCGATGTCTCGATAATTTTCCGTTCGGTCTTGAGATTTTGCGAGGAAGTCCACAAGCGATGTTCGGGCTTCGGCGGCTTAGCTGTTCAGGGTCCTGCCCCGACCCCCCTGTGGAGTCATCTGCTGCTTCTTTTGAGACCACTAGAACTTATCAGCAAAAGCTGTTAGGATAAAATTATATATCCCGGCAAAGCAACCTAACAGCGATGTGTAGAAGCATATATGGAAACATTCCCCTTAAGATCCAGATGAGAATCCAGTTGTAGAATTCTCCTGTTCTCGCAGTCGCAGTCGCATTCGCGATGACTGTCGCAGTGGCAACGGCAGTCACAGTCACAGCCTCAGCCTCAGCCTGCCTCAGTATCAGCCTGCCTCAGCCTCAGCCTCAGCCTGCCTCAGCCTCAGCCTGCCTCAGCCTCAGCCTCAGCCTGCTTCAGCCTCAGCCTCAGTCTGCCTTCAGCCTAGGCCTCAGCCTCAGCCTGCCTCAGCCTCAGCCTGCATCAGCCTCAGCCTCAGCCTCAGCCTCAGCCTGCCTCCGCATCAGCCTGCCTCAGCCTCAGCCTCAGCCTGCCTCAGCCTCAGCCTCAGCCTGCCTCAGCCTCAGCCTCAACCTTTTCCTCAGCATCAGCCTGCCTCAGCCTCAGCATCAGCCTGCCTCGGCCTCAGCCTCAGCCTGCTTCAGCCTCAGCCTCAGTCTGCCGTCGGCCTCGTCCTCAGCCTCAGCCTGCCTCAGCCTCAGCCTGCATCAGCCTCAGCCTCAGCCTCAGCCTGCCTCAGCCTCAGCCTCAGCCTCAGCCTGCCTATGCGACTGCCTTCAGCCTTGCATCAGCCTCAGCCTCAGCCTACAGCCACAGTCCTCAGCTCTCAGCCACAGCCTCAAGCTCAGCCTATGCCTCAGCCTCAGCCTCTGGCCTCAGCCTCAGCCTGCATCAGCCTCAGCCACAGCCTGCTTCAGCCTCGGCCTCAGTCTGCCTTCAGCCTCGGCCTCAGCCTCAGCCTGCCTCAGCCTCAGCCTGCATCAGCCTCAGCCTCAGCCTCAGCCTCTGCCTGCCTCAGCCTCAGCCTCAGCCTGCCTCAGCCTCAGCCTCAGCCTGCTTCAGCCTCAGCCTCAGTCTGCCTTCAGCCTCGGCCTCAGCCTCAGCCTGCCTAAGCCTCAGCCTGCATCAGCCTGAGCCTCAGCCTCAGCCTGCCTCAGCATCAGCCTGCCTCAGCCTCAGCCTCAGCCTGCCTCAGCCTCAGCCTCAGCCTGCTTCAGCCTCAGCCTCAGTCTGCCTTCAGCCTCGGCCGCAGCCTCAGCCTGCCTCAGCTCAGCCTCAGCCTGCATCAGCCTCAGCCTCAGCCTCAGCCTCAGCATCAGCCTAGCCTTTGCCCATAGATCTCAGCCTGCCGCAGCCTAGGCCTCAGCCTGCGCTCAGCAGGCGCTTGGTGCCTCGCCTACAGTTTGGTACGGGCATTCAAAATGTTGGCCCGGGAATGGGTGGCCCGGGAATGGGTTCTGGGAACCCGAGAGCACGCGAGGTGGCTTACAGTGGCTTCCGGGCATTCAAAATGTGGCCCGGGAATGGAGTTTTGAGAAACTCGAAGACCACGAAGTGGCCTAACAGAGGCTCCGGGCATTTCAAAAATGTGGGCCTGGGGAATGGAGTAGTATACACGCATACACGAACTTGAGACCACGAAGTGGCGTACAGTTGGCTCCGGGCATTCAAAATGTGGCCCGGGAATGGAGTTCTGGGAAATCGAAGAGCACGAAGTGGCCTACAGTTGGCTCCGGGCATTCAGAATGTGGCCCGGGAATGGAGTTCTGGGAGGTCGAAGAGCACGAAGTGTGTGACTGTTGGCTTAAAACGACTTCTGCGGCACCCTGTCCGGCACCCGCCCAGACCCCCCTGTGGAGTCATCTGCTGCTCTCTTTTGAGTCAACTAGAAACCTATCAGTCTTCGCTGTTAGGTAAAAAATACCCCAATAATTCCCCCCAAAGGTAAAAAATTATCCCGGCAAAGCAACCTAACAGCGATGTGTAGAAACATATATGAAAGCATTCCCCTTAAGATTCAGACGAAAATCCAATTGTAGAATTCTGCTGTTCTCGCAGTCGTAGTCGCATTCGCGATGACAGTCGCAGCGGCAACGGCAGTCGCAGTCACAGCCTCAGCCTCAGCCTGCCTCAGCCTCAGCCTCAGCCTGCCTCAGCCTCAGCCTGCCTCAGCCTCAGCCTCAGCCTGCTTCAGCCTCAGCCTCTCAGCCTCAGCCTCGGCCTCAGCCTCAGCCTGCCTCAGCCTCAGCCTGCATCAGCCTCAGCCTCAGCCTCAGCCTGCCTCAGCATCAGCCTGCTTCAGCCTCAGCCTCAGCCTGCCTCAGCCTCAGCCTCAGTTTGCTTCAGCCTCAGCCTCAGTCTCTGCCTTCAGCCTCGGCCTCAGCCTCAGCCTGCCTCAGCCTCAGCCTGCCTCGGCCGCAGCATCAGCCTGCCTCAGCATTCAAAATGTGGCCCAGGAATGGAGTTCTGGGAACTAGAAGAACACGAAGTGGCCTACAGTTGGCTCCGGGCATTCAAAATCATGCCCAGGAATGGAGTTCTGGGAACTTGAAGAGCACGAAATGGCCTACATGGCTCCAGGCATACAAAATGTGGCCCGGGAATGGAGTTCTGGGGACTCGAAGAGCACGAAGTGGCCTACAGTTGGCTCCGGGCATTCAAAATGTGGCCCGGGAATGGAGTTCTGGGGAATCGAAAAGCACGAAGTGGCCTACAGTGGGCTCCGGGCATTCAAAATGTGGCCCGGGAATGGAGTTCTGGGGACTCGAAGACCACGAAGTGGCCTACAGTTGGCTCCGGGCATTCAAAATGTGGCCCGGGAATGGAGTTCTGGGAAGTCGAAGAGCACGAAGTGGCCTACAGTTGGCTCCGGGCATTCAGAATGTGGCCCGGGAATGGAGTTCTGGGAGGTCGAAGAGCACGAAGTGTGTGACTGTTGGCTTAAAACGACTTCTGCGGCACCCTGTCCGGCACCCGCCCAGACCCCCCTGTGGAGTCTTCTGTGAGCTCTTTTGAGTCAACTAGAAACCTATCAGTCTTCGCTGTTAGGTAAATACTAGAACAATAGTCCCCAGACTATTTTTGGACTATTCTGTTTTACTAGTTCTGGTGTATGTTTAATTTTTCGTCGGAAATCCCCCTGTAGGGGGACAGGCCCGACTTAAGATGCCCTCCGAGGGGCAATTGGGGGACGAAGCTGTCTGGCTGGCTCGCGCTTCGCACGCCCGAGCCGTGAGCCGGCCCTCCGGCTCGGGACGGGGCACTGCCGGGCTGGGTGAAGTGTTTACAGTCGGGGCGTTGACCTAAGGAACCCTAAATAAGGAACGAGGCCCCTTTTCCCATAAGTTAAACTTCGATTCCCCATCGAATACTTAAGGACCACCTAAGGCAACCTGCGAAGCAAGTAAGGAACACGGAGCCCCTCCCCAACGAAAAGGGTTCCTTGTTCAGCGCCCCGACTGTACGCGCTTGTTCGGTGCAGCTGCAGTGATGTTCCCCCGACCGTTGTCGCGGCTGCGCATGCAGCCCCCCGCTGTCACCTCCAGCACTCTCGTCGGAGCGGCTCTCGTCGAAGCGTCCGCACAGCGGACTCTTCACGTGCAACGCGTGCTTCGAAGATGATGGGCACCTCCGGGGGGTATCCAAAGGGACAGACCACCGCGAAGGTTAGGGGAACAAAAAGTGGCATAAACATAAAGACTCGGAGGTCAGCGCGGATTCCTCGAATCGGCGCTGGACCCCCCTCCCTGGCGCGCGGAGCGCGCCAGGGGCGGCGCCGGAGGCGCCGCCGGGGGGGCCCCAGCGCCGATCCGAGAAATCTGCGCGGACCTGCGAGTCTTTATGTTTATGCCACTTTTGTTCCCCCCTAAATCCCTCGAATGGCCTCGGCGTCGTCACACCAGAGGCCACACCGCGGCCGACGATGCCACCAAGGCTGGCGCGGAGCTTCTCGTGCAGCGGCTGTCCGAGCCCGTCGCCCCTCTTGCCGCAATCTCACGCACGCGTGACCACGCACCAACCTGGACGGGATCCCAACGGCCTGCGCCCCTGTGGACCATCGCACGCGCGGGGCTGGGCTGCAAGCAAGCTCCTCCTCCCTCCTCTCTCCTCTCCTCTCTCCTCCTTCTCTCCTCCTCCTTCCTCCTCCTCCTCCTCCTCCTTCTCTCCTCCTCCTCCTCCTCCTCCTCCTCCTCCTCCTCCTCCTCCTCCTCCTCCTCCTCCTCCTCCTCCTCCTCCTCCATGTGGCGAGTCCCTCCGTGGATCTCGCCGTGAGCGGTATCCGCCTCCTGCTGGGCACCAGTCGAGCAGCAGCGTGCCCTCGGCCATCGTTGCATTTGCGACTGGCCGTGGCGACGCCGGCTTGCTTCGCGTGCATACAGTCAAGCATGTGATTACGAACCCTATCAGTGAAGAAAGCTGGGCCAGCTCTTCAGAGTTTCTTGAGGGAACGCTGGGCCAGCGTATGGAGCCAGGAGCGTACACTATTCATTTCTAGTGTCCAGGGCTACCAATCCCCTGAAGAAGCTGAGCCAACTTCCCAATCAATTGGTTAAGAAACGCTGGGCCAGCTTTTCAGGGAGAGGTTTCTTAATCATAAGCGGGACCGTACGTCAACTAGTTTTCCCATCATACCTCTGGGGGACAACTGCGCGGCCTAGGGGGCCTGTGCCAAGCCAGTCCTCAGCATCGACCGCCTATGCAAGACGATGATGGAGCATCTGGCAGCTCGTGGTCATCGCGCAGCGCTCGCGGAGAGGAGGCTTGGTCCAGGCTCTGCAAAGGACTCCACCCTAAGAGGGCTGGGGTCACAACTGCGCTGGGCCACAGCGAAGCGAACTGCGCACAAAGGAGCCTGGAAGATCGGAAAGAGAAGCGGCCACCGAAAGATGGAAGCACAAGTCATTCCCCTTCACTGCTGCACAATGTTACGATCATCCCTCCGACAGTCACACCATCTGGATACTGCTCTCTTCTCTCCCCATGGTGCTTTGCGGTGGTGCCGCAGCCTCTTCCGCGTGTTATCTTCGCACGCAGCGTTCGCGCCGCAGCGTTGACCCCATTTCAGGGTCAGTGCTTAGAAGGAGGAGGAGGAGGAGGAGGAGGAGGAGGAGGAGGAGGAGGAGGAGGAGGAGCGAGGAGGAGGAGCAAGGAGGAGGAGGAGGAGGAGGAGCGAGGAGGAGGAGTGCCCTTGTCGTTCGCAATCGAGCTCTCGCCCCAGCGCTGGCCCTTCTTCTGGCGCCGAGCCGCTCCTCGCCCTTGCCGCCCCCCATCCCTTCCCCACGTCCGCCCTCCTCTGATCCTGCGGGATCCTCCTGCTCCTCCTGCTCTGAAGGGGCCCTGGGACACACAAACAAGTACACACCAATAAACAGATTCCCCATATGTTCCGATATGTTCTGGGTTTCTGTCTTCCCCCCCCCACTTCCCATATTTGCCCATATTTTCCTGGGAGTGCACGATGATTGTGTCTGTGTGCTTCTTTCCCTCCTGATGCTCCTGCTCCTGAACCCACGGCGGCCATCGCTGCAGCAGCACGCCGATCGCATGCCGTCCCCCTGCTCTCCAGCTTCCGCCCCCGCACCCTCCGAGCCCCCCCCCCCCCCCGAGACGTGGGGCCGCCGCCGCCCGAGCTCGCAGCGGCGGCAGCGGGACGCGCCCCGCTCCAGGCCTGCGCCTCCTTGGCGCGCCGACTCCCGCCCAGGGGAGCGGGGCCCGCTGCTCCACGCGCCCCGCTCCAGGCCTTCGCCTCCTTGGCGCGCCGACTCCCGCCCGGGGGAGCGGGACCCGTCCCGCCCTGCTCCGCGTCGGCGCTTCCCGGACCCCCTCGGCCACCCGCCCGCGTGGGGGCGGACAAACCTGGGGCGGGCGTGGCACGCAGTCGCCCGGGAGCCGCGTCGAAGACGTGGGCGAGCGGAGGCGGTGGACACGCGGCCGATTCCGGACGGAGGCCCAGAGCCCAAAGACGTTCCCACCTCATGGGAGCGCACCTTACGTCCCCTTCTCCGGCAGCTTCCCTTCTCTTTCCCATTCCCCCTCCTCCTCCTGCTCCTTCTCCCCCTTCTCCTCCTCCTCCTCCTCCTCCTCCTCCTCCTCCTCCTTCTCCTCCTCCTCCTCCTCCTCCTCCTCCTCCTCCTCCTCCCTCCTCCTCCCTCCTCCTCCTCCTCCTCCTCCTCCTCCTCCTCCTCCTCCTCCTCCTCCTCCTCCTCCTCCTCCGCCGCCTTCCGCCAGCCTTCCGCCAGCGGAGGCGGCTGTGAAAGAAGTATTCCACCCCACTCATAGCTTCCGGTCATACCTCGGGCCAGGAGAAGGGGGATGAACAGCGAACGTCGCCTAAGGAGGAGGAGGAGGAGGAGGAGGAGGAGAAGGAGGAGGAGGGAGGAGGAGGAAAGGAGGAGGAGAAGGATGAGGAGGAGGAACGCGAGGCTAGTTTTCCTCACGTTAGTCTAACGAAACAAAAAGGAGGAGGCGGATGAGGAGGAGGAGGAGGAGGAGGAGGAGGAGAAGGGAGAGGAGGAGGGGAGCGCCGTCGCCTACGGAGGAGGAGGAGAGAGGAGGAGGAGGGGAGGAGGAGGAGGGAGGAGAGGAGGAGGGAGGAGAGGAGGAGAAGAGGAGCGAGGAGGAGGAGCGAAGAGGAGGAGCGAGGAGGAGGAGCGACGAGGAGGAGCGAGGAGGAGGAGCGAGGAGGAGGAGGAGGAGCGAGGAGGAGCGAGGCGGAGCGAGGAGGAGCGCCCGCGACCCTGGCCCGCCTGCTTGCCCCGCAGGGGCGGCGGCGCCCCCCAGGCCGCAGACTTGGGCCGGGTGGCCTGCGCGTTCTGGGCGCCTGGGACGGCTGCCCGGCGCCGCGCGCCCGGCGCCGCGCGGCCGCCGCCGCCGCCGCCCACGACGACGACCGACGACCAACGACGAGGACGACGACGACGACGACGACGACGACGACGACGACGACGACCAACGACGAGGACTACGACGACGACGACGACGACGACGACGACGACGACGACGACGACCAACGACGACCACGACGACGACGACGACGAGAACGACGACGACGACGACGACGACGACGACGACGACGACGACGACGACGACGACGACGACCCAGCAGTTTTCCTACATCGGGATGCGTTTGAGCAGTTGCGCACCGCCGAGAGCGTGCTTGGGGTGCCCAAATCGTCCTGAATGGCCGCCCGAGGGCCCAGGCACGACCAAAAAGCCGAGGGCTCTGAGATCCGGACGGTGCAGTGAAAACACTCGACGCTTTCGCCAGCGTCAGACCCCTATAGGACGCACAGAGACATACTGATACTATATGTCCTCCTTGGAGGCGCGCGTCCGACCCGAACATATAGTATGCTCATCTTGGTAGTATACCGTTTCCCGAACGGTGTGGCCAGAAAGCGCTCGCCACGCAGCAGAAAGATGGGGTCTAGGGTTCTGGCCGTGACCTCTCGCGATGTCGCAGCCTGTTCGCAACATCGTAGTCATTTGAGGGCCGATTGGCGACTCTCGGCGATCTTGGGGGATCGATCTGCCTCCTACTTCTCCTCCTCCTCCTCCTCCTCCTCATCATCATCATCATCCCCCTCCTCCTCCTCCTCCTCCTCGCTCCTCCTCCTCCTCCTCCTCCTCCTCCCCCTCCTCCCCCTTGTCCCCCTCCTCCTCCTCCTCCTCCTCCTCCTCCTTCTCCTCCTTCTCCTCCTCCTCCTCTGGTCTGGGGCTTCCAAGCGGCGGGGCGGGGCGGGGAGAGGGGGGAGTCAGGGGGGGAGGGGCAGGGCGGCGGGGTGGAAAACGATGATGAGGAGTAGGAGGCAGGATGGAGCAGGGAGGAGGGAGCGGGCGGGAGAGAGAGCAGAGAGAAGGGCGGAGGAGGAGAGATTAGGAGGGGGAGGAGGGAGGAGGGAGGAGGAAAAGGACGGGAAGGAGGAAGAAGGGAAGGAGGGGGGGGAGGAACAAGGATGAGGCTGAGGATGGGGGCGGCGAGGACGAAGAAAGCTGCTCCTCCATCCGTTTTTCCGTGTCAAGAACCTCTCCGTGTCGCGCGTCCTGGACGTGTGGGTAGGACGGCCCGGGCGTTTCGCCTCGGACTTCCTCACCAGTTATGATGCTGAAGCTTGAGATTTCAACACATTCACTGATGAACGCCGCGCACATCCGCCGAACAGTTTGCAACAATCTCAAGGATGGAGGGTAAAGCTTTGTTCGAAATGTGGCTATCGCCTCACAGGCACATTCGTCTTAAAAGTATGCAGCAGCTTCAAGGATTCGTATGGTTGAAGCTCCAGGAATTGCTCTCTGGCACGGCTCCTTAGTGTCAGGTCACAACAAATACCTTGATCCGCAGTGTTGGAGTCTCGGGAGTGGCTTTCTCTCAAGATTTGAAATTGTCAGGACGCAGCACCCACATTGATTCATTGATTCGTGGCGCGGAAGTCCCAAGAAGGAATTGTGCTTCGGCGCGACTGAGGATTCTCAGACGGCTGTCTTCCAATGAGGCGCTGCCCCAGTGAAAACAGTTTCTTGTATGGGGCCTATAAAGAGGGAGCTTGGAGGGACTGTCACTTGCAACGTCGTCGGCGCGTCGTGGGTCGACTCTGGTCCTCCTCTTCCTCCTTCTCCTCCTCCTCCTCCTCCTCCTCCTCCTCCTCCTCCTCCTCCTCCTCCTCCTCCTCCCCTCCGTAGCCATTTTGGCTCAAGACCGATGCTGGGGCGGGCTGAGCCCGCATTGGCGCAACTGGATACAGCTAGTCCGCGGCAGTTCACGAGTGATTTCCAGTCGGCGGGTCCGCCCCCGTCGACTGCTGCCTGTCGCCTCCCCGCGGCTGAGCAGTCCTGGGCGCCCTCGGCTTCGCGATGGCGCCGAAGAGGGCCCAACCTGGCTTCGTCATCTGCACGGCGTGCCGCTACAGGTGGAACTTTCGCAAGAATCCGACCTGTTGGCACTGTGGCCACTGCCTGGAGCTCCCGCCAGCCAAGCCGTCGCCGCGTCACGGCGTCTGGGCAGATGGCGGCGAGCCAAAGGGGAGCGGTGGCAAGTCCCAGCCGAAGGGAGGCAAGAAGGGCGGCAAGGGCGTCAACGGCACGGAGTCTGGCGGTGGCAAGGGGGGCGCGGCCTTGGGACATGATGGCCGCACCAGCTTCCTTGATGCGCCCTGGTCGACCTCGGCGCAATCTGAGCTCGACCTGCTGCTGGCCATCCCCGGCCCCGACATTACCGCTCGTCTTCGTGAGGCGGTGGATGCTGCGAGGGGATATGTGCCGCCATCGCCAGCGGCTACGGAGAGGACCTTGGAGCAGCAGCTGCAGTCGGCCACTGACCGCCGAATCGATTTCCAGCGCCAGCTCGACGAAGCCGCCGACGCCATGGCCGCTGCGGAGGCGCAGCTGGCTGACTGCCGCAGCTGGCGCGACAACTGTGCGCTCCACCTCGCCGAGGCACAGGCCGAGGAGGCCCAGCTCCTCCGCCGTCGGGCTCAGGCGTCGGGGGTGGGGGCGCCCATTCTGGAGGTGGGCAAGCAGCTCACCTTCAACTTCGACGCCGAGTCCCTCGAGAACTTTGGCGAGCTGGAGGAGGAGGAGGCTCAGGCGAACCTCAAGCGCCTCTGCGCGGAGGGCCATGACATCATGCGGGTGGCCCAGCAGAACTTCGAGCAGCAGTGCCAGGAGCAGCTGCGGCGCATCAAGCAGGAGGCCGAGGAGGCGATCGAGAAGAAGCGGAAGCTCGGCGACGACACCGAGGATGGCCAGGCCGACCCTGCGGCCGCCGCCGAGCCGCCGACGGCCCCCGCGACCCCGCCAGCTGGCGGCGAGCCCGCTGGGGAACAGCGGGATCCAGCGGCCGCAGCGGCCGCGGCAGCGCCCGCAGCAGGCGACGCCGTGGCGGAGCAGATCCGACGCAACGCGGCAAAGCTCGGCGCCTCGGCCTCGGAGCATGCCCGCCAGCGCGCCGAGCCGAAGGCTGGTGGCCAGGCTGCTCCAAGGTCTGCTGGTGCTGCTGATGGCGCTAAGCCCCGCGGGTAGCCGCGTGCGGGCTGAGATGCCTTTGGGCGCGGGGGGAAGGGATGCAGCCCCCTGCCGTCACACTCCCGCGCCCTCACGTTCAACCAGTTCGGCCACGCCTTCTTGGTTGGTGACATTGGGGGCGGCGAGTTCGGCGATTGGCATGGCCTCTCCCAGCAGCGGTCGGCCTGGCCCGCTTCAAACTGGAGCGAGGGAGCCGCGGACGCGCGGATGGCAGCCTCCCCCTCCAGGTGCCTCGCTGCCACGGCCTCCGACGGGGGGGTGGTCGATGCCCGTGGCAGCGGGAGGAAGCGTTGACCACGGCTCGGACCAGGCGGGAGAGGCCCCGCCACATGAGCGACATGGAGGTCCCTGGAGCTCTCGGCAGGCGACTTCAGGATTGGCCTCCGCGACGACAGGTATGATGGCGTCTTCGGGCTCGGCGACCGCGGGGACGGCGAGTTCGGCGATTGGCATGGCCTCTCCCAACAACGGTCGGCCTGGTCCGCTTCAAACTGGAGCGAGGGAGCCGCGGACGCGCGGATGGCAGCCTCCCCCCCCAGGTGCCCCGCTGCCACGGCCCCCGACGGGGGGGGGTCGATGCCCGTGGCAGCGGGAGGAAGCGTTGACCACGGCTCGGACCAGGCGGGAGAAGCCCCGCCACATGAGCGACATGGAGGTACCTGGAGTTCTCGGCAGGCGACGTCAGGATTGGCCTCCGCGTCGGCAGGTATGATGGCGTCTTCGGGCTCGGCGACCGCGGGGACGGCGAGTTCGGCGATTGGCATGGCCTCTCCCAGCAACGGTCGGCCTGGTCCGCTTCAAACTGGAGCGAGGGAGCCGCGGACGCGCGGACGGCAGCCTCCCCCTCCAAGTGCCCCGCTGCCACGGCCCCCGACGGGGGGGTGGTCGATGCCCGTGGCAGCGGGAGGAAGCGTTGTCCACGGCTCGGACCAGGCGGGAGAGGCCCCGCCGCATGAGCGACATGGAGGTACCTGGATTTCTCGGCAGGCGACTTCAGGATTGGCCTCCGCGACGACAGGTATGATGGCGTCTTCGGGCTCGGCGACCGCGCCTACAAGCCTGAGAACCGCATGCCCCTCCTGCCAGGCAGGTGCCCACGGGCTTAAAAGGAGAGAGCGTCTCGGGGCCCAGGCCGGGCTGGGCGAAGGTGTGTTGCTGCAGTTGGATCGCCTGCTTCCCGACCAGGGCGCTCTGGTGCCTGCGCCTGGGCAGCTCGAGGGTAAGCTTACCGTGTGCACCTACAACTGCAACACGTGGAACACGGCCTCCAGTGTCCACGAGTGGATGAGGAAGAAGGGGATGGCACCGCACGCGACGTTCGTCCAGGAGACGCGCTTCACATCTAACACGGCGGTGGAGCAGGCCCATGGTTGGGCCAGCCGAGGAGGCCACCAACTCGCGGCCTCAGGGGTCCTGAGGACTGGAGATGCCGCCACGGCGGTCTCGTCGGGAGTGGCCATAGTCTCCTCGTCGCTGCTGGGCACCGCGAGATACCTTCTGCCCTGGGGTGGGGCCCCACATCGGTTCATCGCTCGTCGAGTCTCCGTGGGCGAGGGCACCATGATTGCCATGATCTGTGTACCTCGAGGACTCGATGGGGCTCCAGGGGCCCAACAGGCAACTGCTGGAAGACATCCACGCGTGGTGCGCTCACCTGGACGAGCCTTTCATCATAGGTGGCGACTGGAACATTGAGGCCAGCGAGCTGGCCACCTCAGGCCGGCCTGAGCTCATGGGAGGAGCTGTCCTGGCTCCTGGGCCGGCCACATGCAACGATAATAAGTACGATGACTTCGTCATCTCGCGCGCGCTAGAGGACCTGGTGGACTCCCTCACGTGCCACGCAGACATCCCCAACGGCCCGCACCAGGTAGTGTCGCTCGTGTTGCGTGGCTGCTGGAAGCGGCCCATGATCCAGACGCAGCGCGCGCCGAAGGTTTTTGGGCTGGAGTTCGAGGCAGATGAGGAGGCCAGGACCAGGCGCGACCAGCTAGTGGCCACCCTCCCCTGGCCACCGCCTGGCTCAGGCCTAGAGGGAGTAGTCAAGGGCTGGTTTAATCAGGCTGTGGAGGCACTGCAGGCTTTGCATGGAATGCCCAGCGGTGAGGCTCGGTACTACAAGGGCAGATCCAAGGGCCTCAGGGCGGTCACAGTTCCTCTGGAGGCCAAGGTCCAGGAGAACCGCTTTGATCGAGCATCGGAGGTCACCTTCCTCTGGCTGTCGCTGCGCCACCTGTCCAAGAGAAGGTGGGACTTGGGACCCATCGGGCCCAACGCCCTGCCCAACTGCTACAGGGCCAGGCGAGCGCAGCAGCTTTTCGAATCAGCCAGCCGCTTGAAGGTCAAGTTCCAGGAGCAGTCCATCACGATGTTCGATGGCACGGTGTTCTTGAGTTTCTGGGGCGAGATCGGCCTCCAGACTGAGTTGGGCTACGAATTCTTACTCGCGATGGAGCAGGTTGTGGCTAAACGCACCAAGGATGATGCAAAGGCCAGCAAACTCAAGTGGGATAACTTCTCGGAGCAGGCCTTTGAACGTCAGGGTTCGTTGGCCCACAAGGTTATCAAGAAGACGCATGGAGAGCCCAACCCCGTCCTTGAGGCAGGCACGGTGGACCATGCTCTGGTGGGCCAGCCTGCTCTGGAGAGGGTGCTAGCTGACTGGCTCCCCCTCTGGTCTGATCCCAGTCGGAGCGGCCAGGAGCACCCTGGTCTTTGGGGCGTTGGCGAGTGGGTGCTGCCGCCGATCACGGTGGACGACATCGAGCTCGCGTCGCGCAGGTTCTCCAAGCACACGGGCCTTGGCTGGGACAATGTCCACCCGCGCTTGCTGCTGGAGGTGGGAGGAGGACATCCTGGCCAGGCTCGCCAGTTTGCTCCACTCCTGGGAGCGCGCTCCCTACTGCGGCGAGATGTGGACCGTGAGCATGGTCTCCTCGCCGAAGCCCGATGGCGGGCAGCGGCCCATCGGGCCCGCGCCGCTGCTGGCCAGGATCTGGTCAAGAGTGCGCCAGGGCTACACGGCCAATTGGGAGAGGTCGCTGGAGCAAACTCCCTTTTGGGGGACCTCGGACTCGCGGGGATGTGACAAGGCGGCCTGGCTCCACAATGCGTTCGTGGCCCACGCCAAGCACGTGCAAGATGAGGCCGCCTCCATCTACATGGATCTGCAGAAGTACTACGAGCACATCGGCCACGCCGAGCTCAAGGTGGCGGCACGGGCCTGGGGGTTCGACCTCGGGCTCCTCAGGGCCCTCTGCGTCACCTACCTGGCGCCGCGACGGGCGCGCATCAGCTCTTGCCTCGGCGAGGCGGTGGCGCCCAACGGCACGGTGGTGGCTGGCTGCTCCTGCGCCACGGCGCTGGCGAAGCTGCCCCTGCTCTCGGCGCTTCGGGCCGCGGCGCCCATTGCCAGGCTGCTCAACGTGGTGGACGACGTGTCGGCCCACGTCACAGGGCCCCGCTCCATGGTGGCCCTGCAGCTGGGAGCCACCTACAGGGCCTTCTGCGAGAAGGTGCTAGAGGCTAACCTGCCGCTGAGCAGGCACAAGACCAAGGCTCTCGCCACAAGCAAGGAGCTGCGCCAGGCGCTGATGCGGCAACCTGACTGGGACCTCGGGCCCGACGGCTTCGTGGACATGCACAGGGACCTCGGCGGAGACGCGATCTCAGGGTCGCACCACCGTGTCACGACCGCGGCCGCGCGAGAGCAGCAGGCGCGAGCTCAGGGCAGGAAGCTCACTAATATGTTCCGTCCTGGCCTGGGCCGTGCGAGGGTCTACCGCGCAGGCCCCGCGGCCAAAGCCACCTGGGGTTCGTCCATCATGGGCGTCCCAAACGGCAGGCTGCGCCAGCTGCGCGTCGGGGCGATCAAGGCTAGTGGGCGCTTGCCCCGTGGGGCCGCCTTGGGGCTGGCCAGCCTGGCCCATGCGAATGGCTGGAAGCGGGGCCCGCTGACCATCGTCACCAGGACCGCGCTCATGGCCTACGTCGAGGTGATCTGGGCCTCGCTGCAGCCTGAGGCGGCAGCCCGCTCCTGCCTGGCCAGGGGCCTGGCGCTCGCCCAGCAACGGCATCCCTGGCGGCAGGTCAAGGACCCCATCAGCGCGCTGGTCCTCACCTTGGAGCGCGTCGGCTGGGGCTTCATGCAAGGCGACCCCTAACTGGTCCATGACAGCACGGAAGCCGCCTACGACGTCAGGAGGCATTCTCCTGCCTTCTTTGGCAGCATGTTGGCGCAGCGTTGCCGTATCGCCATTGGGCTGGAGGAGGTGGCCAGGCAGGGCCCCAGCATGTGAGGCTGGAGCATCCCGCCCTTCTGGCAACCGATCCTGGATCTTGCAAGTCATCGGTCTGAGGTTTGGGACCAGCACCACCAGCGGGCGCTGCGCAGCCTCATCCAGAACACCTACTGGTGCCAGGCCAGGGTCGCAGCGGCTGACAGCTCGCGCGCGGTGCCGTCCAATTGCCAGCTCTGCGGGTTCCAGGACGGCTCGCTCTTCCACAGGCGCTTTCGTCGTGAGGCTCACGAGGCCTGGAGGCGTGACTACTTGGAGGAGCCGCTGCGCGGAGCCGCGGCTCGAGTTGAGAGCCTGGGCTATCCTTTCGCCGACCTGTTCGCCAGGGGCCTTTTCCCCGGCGTATCGGAATTGATGGACAGGCCTGTTCGGCCAGCAACGGACCACTTCGAGAGTTCGACGAGCTGGTACACGCTGGGGCCCCACCTCCACGGGCACCACGTCTTTGTGGACGGCTCGGGCCTCGACCAGGCCTACCCGCGCCTGCGCACCGCGGGCTGGTCCGTGGTGGTCTTTGATGCGGCCTGCAGGCTGGTGGCAGAGGCGTGGGGAGCGGTTCCGATTGCGGAAGCCCCCGAGCAGCTGGCCAGGGACGGCGAGGACTACGCCGTGAAAGTCCTCACGTCTCAGGTGGCAGGGGGCAGCTACAGGCTCTACGTGGACTGCATGGCCACAGTGCGCTGCGCGGCCAACCCGTTGGCGGCGGCCGCCGCCAGCAGCCAGCGAGCGCACCTGTGGGCTGGCCAGGCCGAGCAGCTGCAGGACGTGACGGTCGTCAAGATCAAGGCCCACTTGGGCCCCAAGGCCGTCGCAGACGGCCTCGTCTCGCGGTTCGAGATGGACGGCAATGCTCGCGCCGACAGGCGAGCCAAGCAGGGCGCGGCGGCGGCCAGGGTGAACCTCAATGACGTCCACGCTGTCGAGGGCTGCCAGGCGCTGGCTCGCCAGGCGGCGCGGTTCGCCGCCGCGCACGAGGTGCACATTTCGCGTACCAACGTGCTCGACTCCATGGGCGTGGTGGCACTGAGGCTGATTGACCTTGGAGAGTGGCCGCAGTGGCCCGCTGAGTTCGAGGATGAAGTGGAGGGCGCCGACGTTGAGGCCGCGGCCAGCTCCCATGCGACTGTGGGGAGCACGCCGACGGAACCCGATGTCGTGCCCGCTGGACTGCAGCCTTGGCGCGTCGGCGGGCACACTTTGCTCGCGGCGCCCATTGTCGTCGATGAAAAGGCACGATCGGCCCAGCGGTCGAGCGGCAGCCTCCTCTTTTGTACACCGTGCCGAAGGTATGTATCTGATAAACGGGGACGAGGCCTCCAGGATAAGTGTCCAGGAGGCCCGATCCCCAGTGCCAAGAATAATAATTCCGCTTTGAAGCACTTGAAGCACCCCAAAGGGAACAGGCTTCTTGGGAGCTTGCGGTCGCCCTTAGAGTCCGAGATCGAGTTTGGGTCTGGGCATTTTCCCCCCGAGCCTCCAGTGGTGGCCCAAACGGGTGCACCGACGGCTGGCCCTAAGAGGCCCGGCGTCCTGGAAGTCCTGCCTTCTTTCGGGCTTCAGCTGGCCGATGCCCAGCGGTTGGGGCTCAGAGCTCTGGAGGCCAGGGCGGAGGCCCAGGCCCGTAGGGCCCGTGGTGTTTCGGGCCCCGAGGACCCCCTTGACCTCTCAAGCGTTGCCCCTGGCGCGGCCGTGCCGTGCTGGGGCTGAGTCTGGGAGGCTTGGGGGCTCCCGAGGGTCGAATTCGTGTGCAAGACCCTTTTGGGTCGAGTCTAGCCTCCTCCTCCTCCTCCTCCTCTTCTGTTTTTGTGTTCTCGCGCGTCGGGGCTGCGTCGGGGTCCTAATTGGGCCCGCTTGGGGCCAATCTTGAAGCCACCCTCGGAGCGGAGCACTTTTTCACAGCGAGCGGGCAGGACGCCGAGGTCAAGGTGCGGGGAGGGACGGCGTGAGGTGCTGACCTCATCACTCTACGGTTGTGGCCAGGAGGTCGGCGTCGAAAAAGAGGTAATGACCAGGCAAGGCGCCGCGATGGAAGGTGCTTAGACCTCTCGCGACGTGCTCGGCCACACGCAAGAGCGGCCCTTGGCAAGAACGGCTTCAGGTGCGCGGCTCCACGGGGCAGGCCTGAGGCCTTGGGGGAGCAAGTCCAAGCGCGCAAGCCGGTGCTGCTCCTCCTCCTCCTCGTCCTCCTCATCGTCCTCCTCCTCGTCATCCTCGTTGTCGTCGTCGTCCTCCTCCTCGTCCTCGACGACGACGGAAACGTCCTCCTCCTCGTCCTCCTCGTCCTCCTCGTCCTCCTCCTCCTCCTCCTCCTCCTCTTCCTCTTCCTCTTCCTCCTGCACCAGAAAGTCACTCTGGCGAAGGGTTGCGCTTACGCGTCGCCGGCGCACGGATAGCCGGTGCGGCCGGTCACGGAGCCGCGCTGCGTGAGTCCTGCGGCCCGCGTCCTTCTGCGATGCCGTGCCGGGCGGCGCCTGAGGGCCCCCCTGCGAGGGCCCACAGCTGCAAGGGTCGGCGATTTCGGCTTCGGTCCTGGACGGTGCCGCCGCTCTGTGCACATTCCGCGTCGACGCACCGAGCGGAGGAGGAGGGAAAGGGGAAGCTGCAAGAAAATTCACGCGGCAGTCTCGAAGCCCACTCCATGGGCTTCGAGACGCTGTCGCTGAGACTGGAAGGCGCACTGTGCCCCAAATCTGTGCACCAGTCCGCGAGGTTAAAAATAAGCACGGTTCGACCGTGCATGGCTGGCCTGCCCGCCACCTTGCGTCCTCCAAGATCACAGCTCCACTGCGACATGATGACGAAGGCACGCACCAGCGTCTGCACTCAGGAACGCCCAAGAAGAGCTGAAGCCCTGGGCTCGGCCAGAAAGTCAAATGACTCCATAATCGTCAGTATTCGCGCCTGCAGATGGTTCAAGCCGCAGCTGCCTGTAGAGCAGCGCAATGACGTGGAAATATTATGGCCAGCCTTCACAAGCGCACCGTGGCGCAAAGCACAGAAGTGCCGCGGATCCAAAAGGTACACGGACGCAACAGATGCACGAGCGTCGCAATCAGCTGAAGCTACTGTTCAGTGGGCAACTCACCAGGGTCGTAATGGAACTGATCACATTTGGACCTCCATGTGCCCGCAGATCAAAACCTTTTCAAACTTCTTGCTGGCGCGCCGGGGAGCCACCACCGACATATGAAATGTCTTGGAGGCACAAGCGAATTATACACAGCTGTTGAAATCAAATGTTGAAAACCCCTTTCAAATTGCGAATCGGAATCTGTACAACAACAATCACACCACTCGTGGGAGCAGTAGCCATGCCGCAGCACAGCCAGGCACTGTTTGGCTGGACCACGGCGGACCTTATACTGAAGTCCTTGACGAGAGCAAGGAAACGATAGAAGCAAACATAAACTTTCGGAGGCCTGCGCGATTTCCTAGGATCGACGTTTGACCCCCGCCCCTGCACGCGGAGCGCGCCAGGGGCGGCGCTGGAGGTCCAGTAGATGGACAATCTAGTCGAACCCTTACACATTCGAGGGAGATTCTAAATCACCCCCGCGCCCCCGACATCAATGTTGATCTCAGTGTAAAGGCGGTGCTTTGGGGTTCAAATCTTTCTGTCCACTCACGCCCCCCCCCCCCCCGTCGCCACGCTATCAGCATTCATTTCGGGGGGTCTGGGGGGCATCTTGGGCCACAGGGCTCGAATCTAGTGTCCATGCACGGTCCCACCAGGGGAGCCCCAGCGCCGATCCAGCAGATCCGCGCTGACCTCCGACGGCTCATGCCACTGCAGCTGGTTGACCATCGGCGGAGGCTCGCGGGTGCGGGGCCCGAGGCGTGCCACGAGAAGCCAGCCGGCCCCCTCGGCTCAGGGCGCCTCCCCGTCCAGCCCTCTCTCTCCCCGGGAGGCGCGAGGCTCGGGCTCGGGAGGCTCGGGCTGGCCCGACGGGGCCATCCGGGAAGTGTGACGAGACCCCATCTGAGACTTGACGCGAGCTCCCGCTGCAAACGCCCCACGAAAACTGGACCGCCACGCTGCAAACGCCCCACGAAAACTGGACCGCCACACTTCAGGGTTTGAGCAGGGACGGGCCGTCCAGGCATTCCTATAGTCCTACCACGAAGCGGTCTTAGAACCCAGCAATGTTCTAAGAGCAAAAGCAATGTTCTTAGAACATGAGCCCGATGTGTTCAAACAAGACAGACTCCGCAAGAAATGCTCTTAAGAAAATTTCGTGGAATCTACAAAAGGCTCTTAGAACAGTGTTTGGTAGGGCTATCGGCGAATCAGGACGCTTCGCCACTGCTCGAAGGATGGACGCGCGAAGACCGGCATGCGGGTGGGGGGTCCAACCCCCCCCCCGCCCGCCCCCCACCGCTCGCACACGATCGCTGCCGTCACCCAGGGGGCGGGATCGGCCCAGGTAGCGACCGTGGCGCGCCAGTGATGATGATGATGATGATGATGATGATGATGATGATGATGATGATGATGATGATCCACGCATCCAAGAAGGTCTGGAGATCCCCGCTCGATACAGCCTCCCGAAGCCGTGGCCTTTCCCTCTGGCGCTGCGGACGCAAGGCCTGGCCCGTGCCCAAGGCACACTCGCAGCCTCGCCTGAAGACTAGAGGCCACGCCATCCGCCTCGGCCGAGGCAAGCGGAAGGCAGGGCATCGAGCATTCACGGCAACTCAGCATGCTGGCTCGAGGTGCCACAGCACCGCAAACCTCCCGCTGGCACCAGGCCACAGACAGGGAAGGTTTGCAATGCGGTGGCCTTCGGAGGCAACCATGGCGGTGTGCGAACCTACCACCACGGTCCAGCCTCCGACTGGCGGCACAGAGCAGAGCAAGCTGGGGCGCAAGAAGCGCTGGCCGTCGCGGCAAGCGCGCCAGCCACTATATTAAACGGAGCGCTCCAGTGCGTGGAAACCAACACACCTGGTCCAGCTTCCGCTCGAGCGAGAGCCGTGCAACGGCACGAGCTAGCTCAAGAGCGGGACACGAGCGCCGAGCAAAGGCTGCCTAGCCTGCAGCATCGCCGCGTCCAAGGGACGTAACGTTGCCGCTGGCAGCAGAGCCCGATCCCGAGCGTGTGAAATCCTACGCTCCTGGTTCAGCAGCAACACAGATGGGACGGGCGGCGCTGCTGGAGAGCGGCGCGGAACGCGCCTCGCAGCAGCGACTGCCCCCGCAAGGCAGCACCCTCACGCGACCTGAGGCACCAAAGTAGGGTTTGGTTGCCTTGCAGAGGCAGCCCGAACAGCCGTGTGCTAAACACACGTCTGTTCAATTGATGGCAGATAGAGCGAGGCGGCAGCGTGGCAAGAAAGAGCCTAGCCACCATCGACGCGCCTGCGCATGCGCCGCAGCGGCTCAGGGTCACCGATGCCGCCCGTCCCAGCGGGCTGCAGGCCGCGCTTCAGCCTGCTGAGCACCGCCTTCTGCCTATCGTTCTTGGGGGCCTTCGGGCACTCCGCTGCCAGGCCCGCCATCCTACGGCTCTGCGTCCAGTAGCCGCACTTCGCGCAGAAGAGGTGGTTACCAGCCCGCCACAGGTCGTGGGAGCCGTGGGCGTCGAATCCCCACCACGGCGGGAGCTGCGGCGGCGGCAGCGGCGGGGGCCCGCCACCGGCCCCAGAAGGGCCCCCAGACGTCGGCGGGCTTCCCCGCTGGCCGCCGCCAGGCGCGCCGCTGCCGACTCGCCCTGCACGCGCCTCGTCTCCTTCCACCTGTGCTGGTGCCTCGCTGGCCTGACTGTGGGACAGCAGCGCCGCGCCCGCCGTGATGAGCGCCGCGGCTGCAGCTACCGATCCGCCACTGCTCTCGGCCCCGGAGGCCCAGGAGCCCGCGAGCGCGTCGCCCCTGCCCGCGCACTGCTGGCAGGCCCAGACCGTGTCGCCGTCGACGTCCAGCCACGTCCCGTGCCGCCCGCACGTGCGCTGCGGGCAGTCGGGGAAACTGCAGTGAGCTCGCCATCGCATCTTGCAGCCGCGCCAATCGCACCGAACTGCTTCCATGCCTGGGCCCTCGTGCCCGTCCGCTGCGGTGAGCTCGGCGTCGCCGTCCTGCATCGCCGCACCCAGCCAGCAGAATACCTTCTTGACGAGACGATCCTGCCTGCGGCTCCTGTCTCGCACGTCGTCGTCGCTGGGATGCATCTGCGCGCCTTGCACGGCGCGGGCATCGGCGCTGTGATTGCCCCGCCGCTGCCAGGCCGTGACGCGCTCCGCCTGCACGTCCGCCAGCGTGGCGCGCGCTTTCACCTTGTGGATGGTGACGCTGCCGACCCCCACGTCGTCGAGGGCCGCCCAGAACCGCACCCACAGCTCGCGGTAAGGCCGCTGCCACTGCAGGCACCACGCCTTGCCCGCCGCGAAGCCGTCCACGAGCAGCTTGCAGTCAGTGAAGATCCGCACAGGTGGTAAGCAGCTCTGGATGCCCTCGATGGCCGCCACCAGCTCCGCTGCCCCTGATTCTTGTGGATACGGCCAGGGGAGCGGGCCGAAGAGGCTGACTGCCTCGCCGTCGGGTCCCATGACGACGACCGCCCAGCCGCCGCGCGCCGAGACGAGGCTGGGGTCCAGAACGCTCCCGTCCGTGAAGAGGTCGCCCGAGAGCGGCTGCCCCACCAAGTCGGCACGGCCCTCCTTCCGCGCCTCCCTGGTGTCGGTGGGCGGTGGCAGGGCCCTTCGGTGCTCGGGTGCAAGAGCGCGGGGCCAGAGCGGGTCCTCCTCTCCCCCGATGCTGGCCATACCGACGATGGTGCGAAAGGGGATGTCGCCATGGGGGCACCGCTCGTCCGCCTCCTCGTTGGAGATCCACTCGGCGCGGCTAGCCTCGGTGGCTGGGCACTGCCACGCCAGGTGCCGCACTGTGCCGTGCGCAGGGCATCCCCTGGGGCACCAAGGAGAGGAGGCCAATGGGCGCTCCTCAAAGAACCGCCGCGCCACGGGCCAGAGACATCCGACCAGCGCGTTCTTGGCAGAACTCATCTGCTTGGCCTTATGCTTGCTCATGCGCTTGCGTGCCAGTGTGCGCCAGATACTGGACAGGGCGCCTCCATCGCGCAGATGCTCCAGCCCTGGGTGCTTGCTCGCTGCTCGCCACAGCGCCCTCTCGTGGCCATCGGCGATGTGCTTGGCGAGCGTGGAGGCCCCCAGGGTCCGTAGGTCCAGCGGCTGCTGCTTGTCGTTGGTGAGCAACCCTGGCAGTGTGGCGGTCCAGCCCAGGCGGTGGCAGGCTAACACGCACGCAGCAGCTGGCCCGCGTCCAGCCAACGCCTCAGGCCCGCCTCTGGCCAGCAACGTCCTAGCCCCCTGCGAAAGCGCTGCCCAGGGCCCTCAGGCCCCTACTGTCCGAATTGAACTGCACCGCTTTGGCCCATGCGACAATGGGCAGCGCCACGTGGTCGTACAGCGGGTCGCAGTGCAGACGCTGAGGAGGAGACTGAGGCTGAGGCTCTTGCCTTGGCCGCGCCCATGGTGAACGGCGTTGACCTGGCTCCTCCACTTGTTGAGCTGCGACGTCGGCCAACCCACCACACTCAGCCCATAGCGAGTAGCAGGCCGCAGACCAGTGTTCGCCACTCGAGCTGCTGCTGGGGTCTCCTGCGAGCGGATGGCGTGCAATCTCTGCAACTGGGATGCCGCCTTCGTATGCCGCTTCTCGAGGACCACGAACGCCTGGCCGTCGAGGCAGTAGTCGACCCCCAGGTTCTTGACCGAGTCGGCGATGGGGAAGGCGATGCCTCCCATTAGCTTGGCGACCAGTGATGCCAGCTCTGGCGAGCTGGCCAGCAGTTCGCTCTTTGCTGCTGAGACCTTGCAGCCTAGGGCCTCCAGCTGTGAGATGACCGCCTTCGTCGCCTGGGCCACGTAGGCTGCGACCTGTGCCATCGGTCCGTGGCAGCCGACGCAGCAGTCGTCGAACATGATGGCGAGGGTGACTCTGGGCTCGAGCGCCCGCCACAGCCGCGCATGCTCGTCCGCGAGCACCAGCAGGTCGCACTTGAGGAGCCGACCCGCATGCGAGCACCCCGCGATGAGTCCCGCATCCAGCAGGTAGGGCTCGGACACGCTACCATCAAGCATGAAGCGGCGCTCCCCCGCGTACAGGGTGAGGGCCATGCCCAGCAGGCCCCGAGGGTAGCCAGCCAGGACGCCGCGGCCCTGGATGATGGCCAGGTCCACGAGCTCGTGGGCCTTCCATAGGTCGATGAGCGCCGCTGCTGCTCCTTCTCCACGTGCGCGTGCGGCTTCTGCGCGCAGGGCTTGCCACCAGACGGCCTCTTCGGCCGCGCGGCCGCGCCCCCCCCAGAAGGCGCCTGCGACGCCAGGGTCAATCTGCGAGTCCCAGCGCCGCGCCACGGGCTGACGGACTCGGCTCCAAAGGCGAGGGAGCCAGCCCAGCAACCCAATGGGCCGAAACCCGCCCTAGGGCTTCGGAAGCATGGCCACAAGCGAGTCCGTGATGACGTCGGGCCAGCCGCCGATCTCCTCACACTTCATACCGAAGTCAACGACTGCCTCCAGAAGCTCGTCGCTGAGGTCCGCGGCCCTCCGTGGGTTGAGGCGGTCGCTGCCGACGCCAGTGCCGTGCCTGAAGGTCCTGGCGGCCATGCGCAGCTCATCGGCTGAGGGCCTGGGGAGGGCCTCGCCGCCAGAGCGCGGGAGCTGCGGCCGAAACCTGTCACGGTCTCGCCTGACCCGCCAGACCTCTGTTGACCATTGCTTCGCCACAACCTTCACTCGGTCTGGGGCATGGGCTGGGGCCTGATTGTACTCGTCGTCAGGGGCCCATGCCCTGGGCCCGCGCCGATAGGCGTGGAGCCCGCCTGCGCCTTCAGCCATGGAGTGACGGATCCACTCCTTGAAGCCCTGGCCTCGAATGACGGCGAAGGCTGCCCCATCGGCCTCCGCCTCGGCCCTGGCCTCAGCGGCCCAGTCGGCCAAGAGGAGCAGGCTGGGGCACTCGGCGGCCAGGGCCACGCGTGCTGCCCACTGGGCGCCGAGGGGAAGGCCCACCGTGGACGGGGGCTTGGGCGCCCTGCTGCTCGCTTGCGCTGCTCCGTCGCCGCTGCTGCTGACGTCGCCGTCGGAGCTGCAGTCGCTGCCCTCGCGCCTGCCGCCGTGGTACCGCATGAACTGCTTTACGCCCTGCAGGTAGCAGTAGTGCTCGTCGTCAGCGATGGCCCAGGCGTCGGGGTCGCTGGCCTCCAACTCGCGGACCTTGCGCGCGTACTTGTTGCGCACGCCCTCGGAGGCCCGCCAGCTGTCCTCGCACATGTCGACTGCCCGAGCCCAGCGGACTGCCGCTCGCTCGCCAAACGGCCGAGCCGAGCTGGCGCGAGGGGGCGGGGGTGGGATCGCGCTGATACCCTCCGCTGATGCGGCTCCCCTTCCCGCCCCCGACGCCGACGCATCGCTGACGCCCTCTCCAGTGGCCCTCGCACTGCTGGCTGCCGCTGCCGCTGCGAGGCTCGCGAAGGAGTTCACTTGGGGCTGGGGTGGGATCGCGCTGTCCCCGTCCGCAGATGCGGCTCCCATCCCCGCCCCGTCAGACTGGCCCTCTGTGACGCCGACCTGCTCACCCTCGTCGACATTGCCACCCTCGTACTGGCTGGGGCGCTCGTAGGCGTAGTGCGTGCAGAGGTCCATCCACTCTACCTTGTCCTGCTGCGCGTCGGGGGCGTGCAGGCGCGGCAGCCAGCCGTTGGCCAGTCGCGCCAGTGTGCGCCTGACGCCTGCCTCGCCCACCTCGATGGCACTCCACCCCCCCGCGTCCATTGGGCAGGTGGCAAGCCTGCGAAGCACTGGTGGTAGGGGAGCGACGTCGCGCATGCCATTCTCCGTCTCGGGGTAGCCGTGGACGATGGGCGCGCCTGGGAGGGGCCTGCTGTAGTCACCCCGCTCCTCCAGCTAACGCCTGGGCTCGTGGTAGCTGCCCACCGTCCTGCGCAGCTCCTCCTCCCAGCAGTCGGGGTCGAGAAGGCCTAGCTGCTGAAGAATGCGCACCAGCTCATGCCTGCCTGTGCCGCCGCGACGCCAGGCAGACTCGCATACCTCCCTGGCCGTCTGCAGGCGACGCCCAAAGTTCTGGGCCAGGCCCGTCGCAATGTGCGCCGGCAGCCCCAGCATGCGAAAGATCTAGGGCACGCAATGTTCCAACCACTCGTTCTCGCCCGCGTAGTGGTCGGGGTTGCTGGGGTTGGAGACCCACCCGCGGGCACGGCGCCCGAGCACCCGCTTGTAGCGCTTGATTGCCCTGGCCTCCATACGCTCCGCCGCCCGCTCGTCGTTGTCCAGCTGGCACTGGATGAGCCCTGCCGAAGAAACGGCATCCGAGCCTCCGCCGACGAGCTGATGGAGCTGCGTGAAATAGTCGCTCAGATGCATGAGCTTCT
>CAUYUJ010001268.1:64437-69437 GCA_963575745.1 Prorocentrum cordatum
GTCGTAGTAGTAGTAGTCGCAGTCGTAGTAGTAGTAGTAGTAGTAGTAGTAGTAGTAGTAGTAGTAGTAGTAGTAGTAGTAATAGTAACAGTAGTAGTAGTCGTAGTAGTAATAGTAGTAGTCGTCGTCGTCATCGTCGTAGTAGTAGTAGTAGTAGTAGTCGCTGAAGTAGTCGTAGTCGTGCTCGTAAGAATAATCGTAGTAGTCGCAGCCGTAGTCGTAGTAGGAGTAGTAGTAGTAGTAGTAGGAGTAGTAGTGGTAGTGGTCGTAGCAGTAGTAGTAGTTATCGTAGTCGTAGTCGAAGTATGGGGTCGAAGTAGAAATGGTAGCCATAGTAATATCAGTAGTAGTAGTAGTAGTAGTAGTAGTAGTAGTAGTAGTAGTAGTAGTAGTAGTAGTCGTATTGTAGTAGTAATAGTATAGTAGTAGTAGTAGTAGTCGTAGTAGTAGTAGTAGTGGTAGTAGTAGTAGTAGTAGTAGTAGTAGTAGTAGTAGTACTGGTCGTAGTCCTAATAGGAGTAGTAGTAGTAGTATTAGTATTAGTCGTAGTAGTAGTAATAGTTGTAGTAGTCGTAGTAGTACTTGTCACCGTAGTAGTAGTCGTAGTACTTGTACTCGTGGGTGTAGTAGTAGGAGTTGATGTAGCAGTGGTAGTCGTAGCCACAGTAGTCGTAGTAGCCGTAGTAGTCGTAGTAGTAGTAGCAGTAGTAGTAGTAGTAGTAGTAGTGGTAGTAGTAGTAGTAGTAGTAGTAGTAGTAGTAGTTGTCGTAGTAATAGTAGTAGTCGTCATAGTAGTAGTAGTAGTAGTCGTAGTAGTAGTAGTAGTAGTAGTAGTAGTAGTAGTGGTAGTGGTAATGGTTGTTGTAGTTGTAGTGGTCGTAGTAGTCGTAGTAGTAGTAGACGTAGTAGTCGTAGTAGTAGTAGTAGTAGTAGTAGTAGTAGTAGTAGTAGTAGTAGTAGAAGTGGAAGTAGTAGTCATAGCAGTAGTAGTGGTAGAAGAAGAAGTAGTAGTAATGGTAGTAGTGATAGTAGTAATAGTAGTCGTACTCGTAGTAGTAGTAGTAGTAGTAGTAGTAGTAGTAGTAGTAGTAATAGTAGTAGTAGTGGTAGTAGTAGTAGTAGCCGTCGTAGGTGATTAAGTAGTAGTCGTAGTAGTAGTATTATCATCAGTATAGTAGTATATCGGAGTAGTAGTAGTAGGAGTAGTAGTAGTAGAGTAGTAGTGTAGTCTAGTAGTAGTTAGTAGTATTAGTGAGTATAGTATAGTAGTCCGTAATACTCGCATAGTCATAGTAGTAGAGTAGTGTAGTATCTAGTAGTAGTAGTAGAAGAAGAAATGTATTGTACGTTGTGTAGAGTAGTAAAGTGATTAGGTAGTAGTAGTATTAGTAGTAGTAGTCGCCGTCGTAGTAGTAGTAATCGTAGTAGTAGTCGTTGTAGTATTAGTCGTAGTATTAGTAGTAGTAATAGTAGTAGTAGTCATAGTAGTAGTAGTAGTAGTAGTAGTAGTAGTAGTAGTAGTAGTAGTAGTAGTAATTAACCAGCTGCCTCGATCATGTTAACTCCCGTCCGCAGGTTACCAGGTCCTCCTCCTCCTCCGCCTCTTCCTCCTCCATGCCACTGTCGAGAACTGCTGGGGGCTCCAGAAAAGTGCTAATGCACGGCCGACTTCCAGGGTGCTAAGATAACGCTTCCGGGTGCTGGATGCATGTTCGTTTCACCGGAGGGGGGGGGTCTTAATTGCTTCTTGAAGTAAGTGAAAGGACGGGCCCTCAGAAGCGCCCCGCCCCGCTGCCAGCCGACCCAGGCGGATGGAGCGCGTCGTAGTGCACTCCGCCCTGGTAGAGCACGTGGACCGTCTTCGTGGCATTCTGGCTGTCGAAGCAGGAGATCCTCTTGTACTCGCTCGCCCCGAAGCTCCTGGAGGTCTCGTAGACGTGGACGTTGACATTCTTCATCAGGGCGAAGCATGCCATCTCGATGCCGCCGCCCCAGCCGCTCACCGCGATCCTGCGCGCGTAGTCCCTGACGGAGTTGTTGGAGTCCCACTTGACCCACTCCTCCAGCGTGTCCCCCGCGATCTGGAGGCTGGGGTTCTGCTGCAAGAACTCGGCGATCTCTCGGCGGAGCCCGCTAGCGGTGCCGCCGCCGCCCAGCCCGTAGTTGAGCGAGTGGAACAGGCAGCTTCCGTCCCCGGGCTGCCGGATGACCCTGGCGGAGCGCAGGACGAAGTCGCCCCCGCTGCCGCCCATCTGGTGGGGGCCGCCCTTCTTGCCGCAGCCGTAGTTCACCCACGCGTCCTTGTGCTTCTCGCGGATGCCACGGAAGTGAGGGCACTGGTCGGTGCTGTGCCTCCCGTCGCACTTGTCGCACGTGGAGCTCGCGCTGCCGCCGCTGCTGCCGGGCTCGCTGCCGAAGCGGTCGCCGCCCGCGGCCGCCACCCTGCCGGCGCCGGCGCCCACCGCCGCCGTGCTGCGGCTGCGATTGGCGGCGCCCTCCCCGAACTGCCGCATCGGCAGCGGGTCCGAGACCTATAGAGGCTTCCCAAGCGGTGTCCGAGCAGATGGGGTCGGAGGATCGCGCCGCATCGACGATACACCAGCCACGCATCGGAGCTGCATCGCCGACGTCGCCGATGCCTCGGCGACGCCGGCGCGAGGCAAGTCGGGGTCCACCTCGAGCCGCATCGCCGATGCACTGGCGACGCGGGGCGACCCCTCCCCAGACATGCGAAGTCCTGATTTTTTCAGTGCGGCGTTCCTGGAAGTCCCGACCCTTTCCCTGGGGCCAGTTTTTCACCCTGCATCGTTGTTTCACGGTCCCAGTGTCCGGCGAGGGCCTCCAGACGCCGAGCACGGCGAAAAACAAACCCGTCCTGCTTGTTGCTCCGCCGCGAGCATGTCTGGGTCGACCCCCTGCATGCTCGGAGCCCCCTTGGGAGGCGCCGGGGGACCCCGGCCCTGCCCTCGGCCGCCGTGCGCCCGTAGGGCGGCAACGGCGGCCCGGCGCCCGTGGCCGCGGGCACGGCGCGGCCCGCGGCGCTGCCGCCCTGGCTCAGCGCGTGCTGGTGCGCCGGCTCGGGCCAGCGCGGGTGGCCCAGAGCGTAGTACGGCTGCCCCGCCGAGCCGGGCGTCGAGGGGCGCGTGGCGATGCGGCTGCCTGGGGGCACCGACCGGGAGGCGACGGAGCCGTGGCCGGCGTGGCCCGCGTGGCCGGCGTGGCCCGCGCCCCCGGGCGGCGGGGGCAGCGGCGGCGGCGGCGGCATCTGCCCCATGGCCCTCGACCCAGCGGAGCGCATGCCGGCGGGGGGGCCGCCGTAGTGGCCGCTGGTGCGCTCGCTGCGCTCTGGCGGCGGGCGCGGGCCCGGGCGCGCAAAGCCGGCGCCCAGGGCGCCGCGGTCGCTGGGCCCGGCGCCCAGGCCGCTGGGGCCGACGGGCGGCCGGTACCGCATGGTCGCCTCGCCAGCGTAGCGGGCCGCCGCCATCGGTGGCGCGGCAGGGGCGGGCGCGACTGCGCCCTGGGCGCCGAGGCGAGAGCCGACATGGCTGCGGAGGCCTCTGCTTTCTCCCCGCCCACACCCTGCCCGCTCCTCCTCGCGACGCCTCTCCTCGTCCTCGCCATGCTCCTCCTGTTCCCTGCGCCTGGAATCCAAAAGCGCCTCCTCCACCTCCTCCTCCTTCCCCTCTCCTTCCATTCTCTCCTCCTCCTCCTCCTCCTCCTCCTCCTCCTCCTCCTCCTCCTCGTCCTTGCTTGCGCGTGCTTTGCATGCTAGACCCGAACTTTCTGGAAGCGCCTCTTCCTCGTCCTCCTCCGCGCTCCCGGTCCTCCACATCCTCCTTCTCCTCCTCCTCCTCATCCTCCTCGCGCCTTGCATGTTGTCTTCCCCCTCCGCCTCACGACGAGGACCAGCGATGGCAAACCCTTGATTCAAGGCCCTTGATTGGCGGGAACGCTGCGAATTGTCTCCTCCTCTTCCTCCCCCTTCCCCCCCTCCTCCTCGTCCTCCTCGCTCCTCTCCTCGCTCCTTCTCTTCTTCCTCCTCCGCACTCACGCCTCTCCGCCTCCTCGTCCTCCTCCTCCACCTCCTCCTCCTTCTTCTCCTTCTGGTCCCTCTCCCCCTCCTGCGGACGCAAAGGGAAACCCTTGCGCCGCCAATCCTGCGCCCAAGCCAGGCGGGGTCGCAGTCACCCGGTCTGCGCCCCGCCGCGCTGGCCGGGCCCTCGCTGGCGACCGGGCCTCCTCCTCCTCCTGTCCTCCTCCTCCTCCTCCTCCTCCTCCTCCTCCTCCTCCTTCTCCTCTCCTCCTCCTGCCACCTCCTGCACATGCTCTGTCCTCCTCCTCTCCTCCTCCTACTCCCTCCACCTCCTCCTCCTCCACCACCTCCTGGCACCATTCTCTGGTCCTCCTCGTCCTCCTCGTCCTCCTCGTCCTCCTCCTCCTCCTCCTCCTCCTCCTCCTCCTTTGCCTCCTCTGCACTCCCGCTCCTCCTCCGCCTCCTCCTCCTCCTTTTCCTCCTGCTATTCCTCCTCCTCCTCCTCCTTCTCCTCCTCTCCTCTTTGTCCTTCTCCTCCCCCTCGCGCGAACGGAGGGGGAGGCCCATGCGCCGCCAATCCTGCGCCCCTGTCGGGCGGGGTCGCAGTCACCTGGTCGGCGCCCCGCGCAAACTGGCCGAGCCCTCTAGGCAACTGGGGTGGCCCCTTCGCTGGCGACTGGACTTTCTCGTCCTCCTCCTCGTCCTCCTCCTCCTCCTCACTACTTTGGTCGGACTTTAGGTGCTTTGCTTGTCGCGTCCTGGATAAAAAAAGAAGTAGCGATCCGTCTCAGATCAGGTGGGAACAGGTTCAGGCTGCAGGTCAGCGCGGAAATCCGTGAGGCAAATCGAGCTGAAAAATGGGAGTGCCTGTGAGGGCGCACAGAAACTGAGCGAGCGCCCAAAGAGGCACCCCGAGGCACCCAAGACGCTCCAAGAGGCCCTGGGACCGCCAAGGGGCCTCACGACG
>CAUYUJ010001268.1:79437-103092 GCA_963575745.1 Prorocentrum cordatum
GGAGGGTGGGGTTCACTTCGCTCGGGAGGTCCCGAACGAAGTGAACCCCACCCTGCCCCTCAGAAATCGTGGGGGGTAGGGGTAGGGTTCGCATGTGGCCCCCTACCCCCGTAAAAGGCTGGCCCGACGCCGACTTGGAATGTCCAAGAGACCCCAAGACGGCCCCAAGAGGCCCCGAGACGGTGCAGGAGGCCTCCATGACGCCCGGTATGGCCTCCAAGGCGGCCCCGCAGCACCCCCCGAGAGGGCCGGCCCCGAGTCGGCCCAGGAGGCCCCCGAGACGGCTTCTGACGTCGTCAGACGGCCCCATGGAGTGCCCCAAGACGGCCGCAGCGGCCCCCGAGGATTCTGAGATCGTGACGTCGCCTTGTTTTTCTTCTCCCACCGAGCGATCTCGCTCTCCTTCGGGCCCCCGGGGACCCTCGCAGACCGGTGGGGCTCGAGGGATGCAGCAGGAAGATGGGCCCTGGGGCTCCACGCCTGACCATTAGGGTGTCGTAGACTTTTTCGTGGCGTCGGATCTCAAGAGCCGCATGGAGGAAACGGGTCCTGAAGGAGGCGGGTCCTGAACCCCGCGGCCACCCCCTGGGACCAGCTTTCCGCCCTATGAGCCGTCTCCTGACACTCCCCGTGAGCCCGCGTGGGGACACCTGGGAGCCAGAACGGCGAAAAACCTCGGGATCGATCTCTGTCGTGGCGCACCCAGACATCCGACGGTATGATTTCCCTGACCAGGCGGCGAACCATCGAGCTTGACTCGGCGATTCATCGTCGACAGATCGGCGCTGGGCATCGTCGATTGATCGGCGCTAGGCCTCTGATAGCGAATCCGCACGCGCCTGGGCGGGGTGGGCTATCATGGCCCCATCGGCGATGAGTGGGCGCCAGGGGGTCGATGCGTCCTCCCTGAGATCTCCCTCCCCTCCTCCTCCTGTTCCTCCTCCTGCTCCTGCTCCTCCTCCTCCTGCCTCTCCTGCTCCACCTGCTCCTCCTCCCTCTCCTCCCTCTCCTCCTCCTCCTCCTCTTCCCCCTCCTCCTCTTCCTCCTCCTTTTCCTCCTCCTTTTCCTCCTGCTCCTCCTCCTCCTCATCATCCTTCCTCCCTCCTCCTCCTCCTCCTCCCTCCTCCTCCTTCCTCTCCTCCTCCTCCTCCTCCTCCTCCTCCTCCTCCTCCTTCTCCTCCTCCTCCTCTGACGTTGCCCCTCGGTTTACGGGCCATAGCCCGGCCCTCTGGTGGCCGTTTGTCATTACCTTGGTGCCCCTGGCAAGCTCTCGGCGAGGCGCAGCTGCTAGAACGCACCCCGAGGCTGGGCAACCGCCGAGAACCGACGAACACGCCCGCGAGCCAATCGACTTCTGCAGGGACATGCTCTCCAGGCTCAGGTGCCCCGGTGCGCCACGCGCAGCCTGTAGCGTGTTGACGCGGAGCTCAGCACGTAGATTACCAGCCTCGAACGTATCCCTATCCCTAAGATTGACACGCCAAAAGGCGATGACAATCTTAGGGATTCGCCCTCAAAAAATAAGGGAATCCCTAAGATTGGCATCGTGATGAGGAGGTGCCCAGCATAGGGATAGGGATATGTTCCAGGCTGGTAAGTAGACTGAAAACGTAGGCCTGGCACGATACGTTCGCCGCAACGCGGGCCAGCACGGGCGCCCCAACACGCAGGGGTGCCGACGCGGACGTTTTGAGCACGGCACGCGCTGCGTGTCCAAGGGGGCGCAGCAGGGCAGCCAAGCTCCCAGGGTGTCGACGCATCCACCCCGGGGCCTATCCTTAAGGCGGGCGTGTCCCCCTAACTACAAGGGGATCTGGGGCGAAAAATCAAGAATACCCTCAAAATACCCCCCAAAGGCTAAAACATAGTCAACACATGTTCCCCAGACTATTTTTTGACTATGTTGGAACATGTCTCCTGTAGAGGGACAGGCCCGACTTGAGCCACCCGGGGGATTTTGGGCGAAAAATGCAAAATACCCCAAACAATGCCCCCCAAACGGGCAGAAGTAGCAAACGCATGGTCCCAAAACTATTTTCTGACTCTTTCTGACTGTTTCTTGTGCCTCTCTTTGTGGCTATGTTTGAACATCCCTCCTGTAGAGGGACGGGCCCGACTTGAGCCTCTCCCCTCCCAGCGTTGGCCCCCGAGCAGAGATAGGGGAGACGAAAGACTCGGGTACGGGGGACTCGGGTTGGCCCGACGGGGCCATCATAAAAATGACGAGGCCCAATCTGAAATTTGACGCGAGCTCCCGCTGCAGACATCCCACGAAAACTGGACCGTCAAAATCCAGGACGCGCTGGTCAAAAAAACGTCGGCTAACCCGAGTTCCGGCTTACTCGGGTCTTGCGTTCCCCCGAAGACAGGGGGAAAACAAACCTACCTCGCTTTTGACCACCCTCGCTTCCAAGAGATACCAAACGATGCCAAACTACAGCCTGTACTGGTCAGGCCGCTTGACGAGGAGGCGCGTGGTATGACTTGGTTTTGCCTGGAAGCGAAAGCGGGGTAGGTAATTCACGCTCTGAAAAATCCAGGACGCGCTCGTCAAAAAAACGTCGGCTAACCCGAGTTCCGGCTTACTCGGGTCTTGCGTTCCCCCGAAGAGAGGCGGCCGGCCTGCGGCGCCAGCCCCCCCCAAACGGGCAGAAGTAGCAAACGCATCGTCCCAAAAACTATTTTTTGACTGTTTCTTGTGCCTCTCTTTTGGCTATTTTTGAACATCCCTCCTGTAGAGGGACGGGCCCGACTTGAGCCTCTCCCC
Source organism: Prorocentrum cordatum (assembly GCA_963575745.1). Taxonomy (NCBI): domain Eukaryota; class Dinophyceae; order Prorocentrales; family Prorocentraceae; genus Prorocentrum; species Prorocentrum cordatum. The sequence continues at coordinate 82,205 of CAUYUJ010001268.1, forward strand.
CCCCAGTTCCGGCTTACTCTGCAAGAGCGGTTTTTTGAAGGCAGATCTGCCTTCAACAAAACTGTTTCTTGAAGGCAGACCTGCCTTCAATGTAAGAACGGTTTTTTGAAGGCAGATCTGCCTTCAAAAAACCGTTCTTACAGAGTAGACCAGTCTTGCGTTCCCCCGAGCAGCGAGGCGGCCGGCCTGCGGCGCCAGCCCCCCCGCGCCGGCCGACGCCAGGGGCGCGGCCACCGCCAGGAAGAAGGGCGGGGAGCCCGCCGCCGAGGCGGCCAGCGCCCAGCAGGCCTGCCGGGGCCGCCTCCTCCCGCCGCTTTCTCCTCCTCCTCCTCCCTCCTCCCTCCTCCCTCCTCCCCTCCTCCTCCTCCTCCTCCTCCCTCCTCCCTCCTCCTCCTCCTCCTCCTCCTCCTCCTTCTCCACCCAGCCTGATCGGCATCCTCTCCCCTCCGCTCTCGGGGGGGCGGAGGCTCGGGTCGACAGACAGACAGACAGCGCCTCATGAGAGGTCGGAAGGTGAACGCACCCCAGGCAATTGGCATCATAGCAGTGACGCCATCGAGATCGGATTCGCAGCCTCTTCAGCCTCGATCCTGGCTAGTAGGGCTGCCATCCTCTGCTCATACGGGGGGGGGCCCTTCACCATCACTGAAGTTACAGGGGACCGTGGTAACATGGGCGGTTGAGCAGGCACTGGCCATGGTCGACTTCGGCGTTTCCGTCGCCTTCGCCGTGCTGCCCTCTGCCGCCGCTGGCGGCCGCTCGTCTTCTGCCAGGCCGCCTCCTCCTGCCGCTCCTCTGAAGTCGGGCCTGTCCCTCCTACAGGGGGATTTTGGCGAAACATTAAACCTACCCCCCAGAGAACTCCCAGAATGCTTAAAATCGTCAAAACATAGTCCCCAGAGTATTTTGTCGACTATTTTTGAATATTTCTCCTGTAGAGGGGCAAGCCCGACTTAACTCTTCTCCTCTTTCTCCCGTCTTCTCCCCAGATCTCCGACGTTTCTTTTTTTGGGGGTGGGGCTGTTTTTCAATGTCCGGCCGACCTTCCCCTATTTGGGCCTCCGGGGAATATCATCTGGCCCCAGGACCATTACAAACGGATCCGTGGGGCAAAACTGCCCCCAGGGAAGGGGCAGGGACCTCTGGGGCCGCGCATTGCACAGACTTTCATCGGAGGATGTCAGGGTGCTGCTCCTGCCGCCTCTTGCCGCCTGCTCCCCTGTGCCTCCTGCTGCTGCTGCTGCTGCTGTCACTTCCCCTGTTCCTGCCGCCTGCTCCTTTTCCTGCCGCTGCTCCTCCTCCTTCTCCTCCTCCTGCTGCTGCTGCTGCTGCTGCTGCTGCTGCTGCTCATCCTCCATTTTCTTGGGGTGCGGGGTGGGGTGGGGGGCGTTGCTCGGACTGAAGTCGCAGAACTCAACCGCCTGTGCCACACACGGTCGGGAAATTTGGCTTAGCGTGTCGCGGCGGCGGCCTCGGCGACACGCTATGCCCTGAAAGCGGATAGCGTGTCGCTCCGCTCCGCGGGCCGGGAAGCTGGGAAAGGATTAGGACGCTGACGCCTAAGGACCGGGAAATGGTTAGCGTGTCGCGCCGGAACGTAGTGGGCCAGAACTGGCGGCGCGACACGTTAAGACAACGCTCCGGGCTGAAATCGAAGATATGTGGTTACTCTAGCAAAGCATTCTCGTTGCAGCAAAATTGAAAAATGGGTCCGAGGAGTAGGAGGTAAGCGAGTGAACACATGCACTCCCAGGAGCACCTAGGGATTCTTAGGAAATATGACGCCGGGACAATGATGAGAGCATGGCCGTGTGCACATTGGTGTTGTTTGTACGGTGGATCGTGGTTGTCCATACCAAACATGTAGCAGGTATTGAGACGCGAGCACGACTCATGAATACATTGAAGACGTCGACGGTTGCCCAGTCCAAACGTCATCGGGCTCCCCGCCCACCTTGTGGGACTCCCCCGTAATCCTTATTACAACTGTTGGAGCCCTCTGGCCTCTGACAAGACGCTGTCAGGGAGACGGAGCCCCTCCATCGGGGGCGACAAAGCACCGCCATGGCGGGGTGGTCTGGCGTGAGAGCAGCAAGCCCCCGAAACGAAGACCTGGGCACGGGGTGGAACATGAAGCGAAGAGACCAGGCTGGAAGTTGAGGCCGCCACTGTCAGGACAGCTACGTCGGGGGAGAAGGGGGGGCCCTCCTCGTCCTCCTCCTCCTCCTCCTCCTCCTCCTCTCCTCCTCCTCCTCCTCAATCCCTTTCCTTTGAATTACTTCTCCGTGTCGCACCCCCGGGCGTGTCGGTTGGGCGGGCCGGGCGTTTCGCCTGAGATTTCCTCGCCACTTCTGATCTTGAGGCTGCAAGTTTAAAGCAGTTTCACGGTTAGAGGGCGGGCCCTTTTCATTAAGGCCCTCGCCCTAGGGCCGCAACACATTCGTCTTAAACCTTGCAACAGTTTCGCGGATGGAGGGCGGGTGATTTTCAAAGTGTGGCTCTCGCTTTAGCGCCGCGCACGTTCGTCCTAAAGTGTGCATCCGCGTCAAAGATAGACGGTCTTCAACATGGGGTTGTCGCCTTGGCGCCTCACATTTGCAACAGGTTGAAGGATTAGTGTGGTCGTAATTCCATGTGTATTTTGGCACGGTTAATGACTGTCAGGACGCATCAATCACGTGGGTTCGCATAATGAAAGGTCCCTGGAGCGATACTCTGGCACGCTTTAGGACTGTCAGGACGCAAGAGCCACCTTGATCCACGGCGTTAATGTCCCAATATCGGTGTTTTGGCACGATCGAAGATTTTCGAACAGCTGCCCTCTACTGGGCCCCTGCCCGCAATGAGAACGCATTCTTGTAGGTCCCTGTGAAGATGGAGCTCAGAGAGGCGGTGTACTGCAACATCGTTGGTACGTCTTGGGTTTGCACCAGACCTCCTCTCGCAGCGGCTTCGGCCGTCCCCTGCGCCCCCGCCCGCGAAGCCCGCGCCGCGCACGGCGCGGCGCCTGAGGCCGAGACGCGCCCTTTCCGAGGGGGGGGGGGGAGGGGATGGCCACCCAACGCCCCTCCTCCTCCACCTTCTTCTCCTCCTCCGCCTCCTCCTCCTCCTCCCGACGCTGCCGCCGCGGCTCAACTCCGCCCTCGGCTGGCCCCCTTCCCCTCCTCATCCTCCTCCTCTTCCTCCTCTTCCTCGTCCTCCTCCTCCTTCTCCCCCTCTCCCTCGTCCTCGTCCTCCTCCTTCTCCTCCTCCTCCTCCTCCTCCTCCTCCCTCCCTCCTCCTCCTCCTCCTCCTCCTCCTCCTCCTCCTCCTCCTCCTCCTCCTCCTCCCGACGCTGCCACCTCGGCGGCACTCCGCCGGCGGTCCTGCCCCCTCCCCCCCCCCCCGTCGGAGGCCCTGTCGGCGCTGGGCGAGGGCAGGGCAGCTGCTGCTCCTGTCTTTCAGCAGGGACCAACCGTCCCGGCATTCCTGTAGGCTTACCACGCAGATTGTCTTAGAACCCGAAGACTTTCCAATGTCAAAAACAAGGTTCTTAGAACAGAATCCCGATGCGTTAAAACAAGACGGTCTCGGCGAGAGATGTGCTAAGAAGACTTCGCGCAGACCACAAAGAGGTTCTGAGCACATTCTGTGGTGGGCCTGCAGGCGTGCCAGGACGCTTCGCCACTGCTCCTGCTCGAGACGAAGCCAAAACAAGGACGACACCGGACAGGGACCGAGCCGCTCCGACGCGCCGCACGCCACCCGCAGCGTGCCGGCACGGGGCTCGACACGTCTGCCGAAGACGCAGGCTGGCGCGGTGGCTTCGCCAACGGATGGGCCAACCCGCCTCGACACGCAACACTCAATCCGCAGCGTGCTGGCACGGAGCTCAACACGTACTTTGAAAACGCAGGTCTGCCGCGATACCTTCGCCAAAACGTCGGCCAGCACGTGCCGAACGAACACGCAGCGTGCCAACTCGGAAGTTTCGAACACGGCACGTGTTGCGTTTCAGAGCCAGCGTATCAGGGCAACTGAACACAGGGATACATCCGCGCCCTCTGAGAGCCAGCGGTTCTGGAGGATGCATCGTGCGCCGCAGCCGTTCCAGAGCGTTCCGGAACGCTCTTGTAGGACTTGTCTCTGTCCTGGTCCCGCTGGTGCCGAACGTGGCGGCGTCAAACTTGCCGTTCTCCTTTCTCAGCCTGGGCGGAACCGTCCAGCAGGCCAGGGCGCTGCGCCTGGCGTGGGCCACGTGCTCGGTAAGCACCACCGAGCCGGACGGTCTGCTGCGGGACCCAGGGGAGAGCGCAGGGTACGACGTCGAGGACTGTGCACCCTGAGCGTCTGGCGATGCACGGCGGGTTCCGGAACCCCCGACCCCAGAACGCTATTGTCACCTCTTTGTGGGCGCCGCATCTCTGACTTCTTTTTTTCCACGGCACTGCGCCCAACACACCTTCAGAGGGACGCTTCGTGAGGGGCCTAGGGTAAAATCCACCGATCGTCGGCGCACGATACAGTCGGGGCGTTGACCTAAGGAAGCCTAAATAAGGAACGAGGCCCCTTTTTCCATAAGTTAAACTTCGATTTCCCATCGAAAACATTAGGAAACCCTGAGGCAAGCTGCGAAACAATTAGGGAACACGGAGCCCCCCCCCAACGAAAAGGGTTCCTTTTTCAGGGCCCCGACGATCTGTCTATCCATAGCGAGCGGTCGGGCAGCCTCGCCTTCTGCTCCCGCGGGCTGCCGCCGCCTTCCGCAGGGAAAGAGCTGCCCACCCCTTCGGCCCATCGAAGGCGAGCGAGGCCCTGCCTGCAGCGCCTCGCACACGCGAGGCACCCGCCTCCACACCCCACCATCCCGTCTACAACGTCCTGCTGCTGCTCCTCCTCCTCCTCCTCCTCCTCCTCCTCCAACTCCTCCAATTCCGCCTCCTCCTCCTCCTCCTCCTCCTCCTCCTCCTCCTCCTCCTCCAACTCCACCTCCTCCTCCTCCTCCTCCACCTCCTCCTCCTGCTCTTACAGCCGGCCGCCGCTCCTCCGGCCGGCCCGCGGAGGCACGCCTGCGACAGCTCGCGGGGGCCGAGCTCGCCGACGTGCGCCGACGGGGCTCGGGGAGCGAGGCGGGGAGAGAGCGAGCGGGCGATAGCGCGCTTCCCCGGCGGGGGGGGCGGAGGACGGGGAGGGGAGGAGCGCGGGGGGAGGGAGTGAGGGAGGAGCGAGAGGGGCGGGGGCAAGGACTGCAGGAAGTAGGGGGGGAGGGGGGGAGTGCGGGGTGCGGCGGTGGGGGTGGTTGGTGTGGGGTGGGGGGAGGGGGGGGGGGGGGCACGGAGGAGGGAGGGGAGGAGGAGGGAGCCTACCTCCTCCTTCCCTCCCTCCGTCTCTTCCTTCCCTCAGGGAGGAAGGGGCGGAGGGAGGGTGGATGATGATGCCGCTGCTGCTGGTGATGGTGATGGTGATGATGCTGCTGCTGACGCTGATGATGCCGATGATGATGATGATGATGATGATGATGATGATGATGATGATGATGATGATGACGATGATACGTATGCTGCTGATAATGATGTTAATGCTGATGCTGATGCTGCTGCTGATGATGACGATGATGATGGTCATGCTGATGATGATGCTGATGATGATGCTGATGCTAATGCTGATGATGATGATGCTGATGCTGATGCTGATATGATGATGCTGATCATGATTATGCTGCTGATGATGCTGACGCTGATGATGCTGATGAAGATGAACATGCAACATGCCATACAAATAAAGATGAAACTGAGGATAGCGATGACGACGATTATGCTGCTGATGATGCTGCTGACGCTGATAATTCTGATGATAATGATGAGGATGATGATCATGCTGATGCTGCTGCCGATGCCTATGCTAATGCTGCTGCTGCTGCTCTTGATGATGATGATGATGATGATGATGATGATGATGATGATGATGATGATGATGATGACGAGGATGATGATGATGATGATGATGATGATGATGATGATGATGATGATGCTGCTGATGATGATAATGATGATGATCATGATGCTGCTGCGGCTGCTGATGATGATGATGATGATGTTGATGTTGATGTTGATGTTGATGTTGATGTTGATGATGATGATGATGATGATGATGATGATGATGATGATGATGATGATGATGATGATGATGATGATGATGATGATGATGATGATGGTGCATCACGGGTCCGCGCCCGTTCCCAGCCCCCCCCAGGCCGCGGCGCTCCTCCGAGAAAGCGCCCGCCCATGCCGTACAGCAGACACACGAGATCAAAAGCCGCAGCCTACGACACCCCAGGGCACGCTCGTCGTCGAGCCTGGGGCGTCCCGAAGCTGCACCTCGGCCTCTGCGGGCCACCGAGGGGTACGAAGCTTCCGTGGGGCACCTGACGGCAGGCGGGTCTCTTGCCTGACGCGCTTGCCGTAGACCTGCCCCAACTCTGCGGGGCGCCAGGCACGCCCCGTAGAGGTGAGGGCCAGCCGCCCGGGCAGCTGTCCCACGTTCTAGGACTCGAGACATTCGAGGTTGGCCTCGCGTGCGCGCGCCCAGGAACGGGCGCGAGGTCCCGGCAGAGAGAAAAACGACAACCACCAACACGACGGACGGCGCGACGAGCGACAACGACTGGCCACCCGCCTTTGCGGTGAACCGCGCACCAGACCACCTTGCCCTGAATGGCGAAGTGGCGAGTGCGCACACAGCAGCGGCACTCAGGGGCAGGATCAACTCTTACAACTTCCACGTATGGGTACGGAGCTCAAAACGTAGACCGAATTCGCAAGTCTGGCGCGATGCGTTCGCCAAAACGCGGGCCAACACGCTGAGCCAACACGCAACGCATTGACACGGACGTTTTTTGAGCACGGTACGGCAGGTTCGTGTCGTGCCGACCCCAGCGTTGGTTTTTGACACCACAGGGATCATTCAACCTTGAACGATCGGCCGCTGCCGCAACGTCCGATCGTTCAACATCGATCGATTCTGGGTCGCCGGCGGCGTTCAACCTTGAACGTCCGCGCTGGGGTCGCCGCTGGTCGACACGACGCAAACCTACCGTACGCGTTGCGTATCACAACGGGCGTATCGAGGCAACTCAACCGACGGCCCGTCCCGAGCACCGCGGCGCTTCCTCCAGGCGTCCGATCCTCCGCGGCCCGCCCACGGCTCGCCGCAGCGGCGGAGGTGCCCCGCGAGCGCCTCCATGGATTCCACCGCCTGCCTGCACGGTGGAAGCTGCTGGGACACGGCGGCCTCCCGAGTGCGCATCGACTTGAGCCACTGGCTGCGGTCGGGGATCGTGATACTTGGTAGCGTCCAAAACCCGGAGAGCAAAGAGAACACACACCGGAAAGCTTTCCTGGCGAGCCCTCGGACGCTCTCGTGAAGCGCTTCTGGAGCTCTGGGGGGCTCCCCTGCAGCGCTTCTGAAGCGCTGCCAGGAACGCTTCCACGCGTGCCTGCACGCGTGCAGGCACGCGTGGACGCTTGCCGGAAGCGCTCCCGGACGGGCTGCCGGGACGGGCGACTCTTGATGGTGACAGTGAGCGTGGTGGTGATGGTGATGATGCTGTTGCTGGTGATAATCCCACCAGCCCTCTGGGCGCAGGTGGTCTAGGGCGCTTCCCGTTCCAACCTCCTGCTTTTCCCTGTTCGGGAGGTTTACCTCCCCCCCCCCTCCCTGCGTCTGAACGGGCTCCGCCGCGATGTGGCAGAGGGTCCTTTTGGTCGAAGATGGCTCCAAGAGGGCCTCAGAGAGCGCAAAATGGCCTCCAAGATGGTCAAAGATAGCGGTAGACAAAGGGGTCAAAATAGCCTGGGACACACGTCCACGAGGCCTCAAGACGACCCCAAGACGGTTTCAGGTGCCCTCCGAGGCCTCCAAAGACCCACACCCAAAGAGGCCAACATCCTTCAACAACCTAAAGGAAATCAATGTGGTTTGCCTTCTCGCTTTGTCGCCTCCGATGGGCTCTTGAGGCCTCAAAATGGCCCCCCAAACGGCCCAAGCTAGCCCCACGAGGGTTCCAAGAGGGCCCCAAGACGGCCCCAAGAGCGCCCAAGAGCGCTCCAAGAGCGGCCCAAGAGGGCCCCACGGCGGCATTTTTGAGCCTCCGAGGGGGGAGGGAGGCAGGAATCAAGGACCCCCTTCTTTTTTAGCGAAAGGTTCCAAGACGGCCCCAAAAGGCCTCTCAGGCATCCCAAAAAGGCCCTGAGAAGGTCCCCAGACCCCCCAAATGAGCCCCAAGAGGGCCCCAAGACGCCCCAAAAGAGCCCCAAGAGGGTTCCAAGAAGGCCCTAAGAGGACCTCAAGAGAGCCCCAAGAAAGAGCCCCAGGAGGGCCCCAAGGGGACCCCAAGAGAGCCCCAAGACGGCTCCAAGTTTCGAAACGCGCGCGAGTTTAACATACAAATCAGTGCAACAGCAATTGCGAGTCACCGAAACACCCCATCACCCCTCATCGAAGCACCATCGTAGCTAACACTGATTTCCGTCTTTAACTTCAATGCGGGAAGCTAGTTGTGATCCCTGTTTTCCCGAAGACGGCCGCGCGACTGCATGCGTCCTGCCGCCCCCTGGTTCACCAACTCTCCTGCTGATCGTTTCTGGATGGGCTAGTGGGGATACTTTTTCGCTCGCGAGCGCAAGCGGTAGAGCCGCGCGCCGTCGCAAGGGTCAAGCAAGCCTAAAAGCAACGGCCGAAGACAGAAGCTGCGAGCAAGCAGCACGCTCAGAAGCCGGCTGGTGGGGATACGTTTTGGTCAACAGGCTCGCGAGGCGGGTCGAAAACCGCCCGAACACTAGTTGGGCCGCGACTAGGCAGCAGGAGAAGAAAGGCAAGCGAAGCGAGCGAGCGGGCAACCACTCAGAAGGAAAGCCAGAACCGATACTCCCAAACCCGGTGGCGTTGGAAATCCCGGTGGCGACCAGCAAGTAAGCGCAGCCAGCTGGTGGGGGCCGGTCGGGCCAGCACTCAGAAGCGGCAGCTGGAGAGCAGCAGCGGCAAGGGGCTGACTGGCTGGTCTGCAACGCCCAGGGAAGCTCATGCATTGGGCAAACCTGTGGCAAAGTGCCAAAGAATTACCAACTGAACGCCGAGGCGCCAGTCCACCACGGTGTAGGTGCCATGCCGCGTGCTGAGAGTCCTTTGCAAGCACGATCCGCACAAACACTGTAGCACATGGAGGCAAGGTACAAACTGGTCATGTCGCCAGAGGGCGCCAAAAGCCAGGGCCGCGTCGTCGGCAGAGACCTGCCTGGTAGGCTGGGACGGGTCGAGGCTGGAAGCACGGCGTCTGCAGGAAGGCTGGACCACTCCGCGACGCATCGCGAGTACCCTGTGGAAGACGCCAGTCCCGAGCAACAGCGCTAGGATGGGCCCGGCCCGGAAGGCGACTGCACCTGAGGGCCCGGCCCAGGGTCGCGACGTGAACGCCGTGCAGAACCGCGTATTGCGCGGACATCAAGCCAGACTGGCGGGAATGGACATCGAGGTAGACGCCAGGGGGCAACAACGCTAGGATGGACCCGGCCCGGAAGGCGACTGCACCTGAGGGCCCGGCCCAGGGTCACGACGTGAACGCCGTTGAGAAACGCGCATTGCGCGGACATCAAGCCAGACTGGCGGGAATGGACGTCGCCAGTGTAGCAGGAGAGGTAGACGCCAGGGGACGTCAGCGCCAGGGGGCGGCCACCCAAATGACGATGCGGGGCCGCGGGGCCACGCAGCTAGCCGCCCTACCCATGTGGGGCCCTCGTGCGGCGGGGGCGGCGGGTACTGACATCGCCGGCCGGCCACGTTGAGGGGGCCCGCCTGGGGCCCCCGGTGCCAGGGGGCGGCCGGTGGCCCGGCGAGCGGGAGCGAGCCCGCGTAAACGCGTGGCCGAGGGCAGTGCCGTCCTGGTGTCTGAGACCAACGGCGGTGCCATCCCGTCCGTGGGAGGGGGGGGGGAGAGAGGCGGGGGCCAGGGAGCGGCTGACGGCCGCGCGGATTCGCATGGAAGTCCACGTCCAGTGCAACGTGGGTGGGGCGTTATGGGAACGCTCAGGCCCGAAGCGGGTGGCCTGGGCCGCGAACAGATCCTCAGAACACCAGACGAGTCAGGGCCGTGTTCTCCTCGGGCGTTCACGCTGTTGCGCCCTGCGGGTCCCCGCGATGGAAGTTTGGCTCAGCACTGGCACCGCCTCTGATGGCGCTGGCCTCGGGAGTTGCCACTTCCCGTCGCAGTGCTGTGGCCGCAGCTGGCCCCCCCAGCATCCATCCTGACTGAAGTGTGCCCACCTAGCCCATGCGGCGTGCACTGACTGGGAGTGGCCAGGGAACCGTCCAGATGGCGCGCCACGCGGGCTGGCCAGCCAGCTAGTGGTTCTTGACTGCTCTTGCCCATGTTACCTGGGGCGCAGCTGACGGCTGCCAGGAATATTTTAACAAGGGCCAGGGAGCAGCTGACGGCTGCCGAGGGAGGGCACGGGGACGTGCCTTGCTCGCCGAAGGGATTCACAAGAGTACGCGAAGCGCCACGTGCCCAGAGCAGGGCCGACCGCAGGCACAACGACAGCCGAACGGGCGAATCAAACAGGCGGGGGGCGGCGGAGGTTCGCCACAGGCGTCTACGAAAGGTGCCATCGGTGCTGCTGCACACTGGTGCACCTGTTACGCTGCTGCCGGCGAACTTAGTGTGCCACACTGGCAATTACGACCAACTTGCTCGTATCCATGGTAGACCGACGTGAGCAAGTCATCTAAATGTATTCCTGTAGGCATGGAGTGCCAACGTGCACTGCTGTAGGCATCGGGGTTTCAAAACTTGCCCGGGCCCGCTCCTCGGACTGCGCCACTGCGCCTGGCTTGGGGCAAACGTCGGAAACCAGCCCATGCCGTGCAAGTGCTGCTGGAAGTCCTCGAAGCTGGAGTTACGCGTCAGAGCGAGATATCACTCCAGGTGCTTTGGATGCCCACCTGCATCGCCCACTCCACCTTCTCGTAGCACTCGTCGCCCTCGACGCTGGTGCGGCACTCCTCTGGCACTGCGTTTAACTGCACTATCGGGCGCTCCTCGGACTGCGCCGACGCACGTGGCTTAGGACAAACATCGGATACCTGTCCACGCCGTGCAAGTGCTGCTGGAAGTCCTCGAAGCTGGAGCTACTCCTCGTCAGAGGGATCACTCCGGATGTTTTCGGATGCCCGTCCGCATCGCCCACTCCACCTCCTCGTAGTACTCCGCCCTCGCCACTGGTGCAGCACTCCTCTGTCACGCAGGCAACTGCTCTAACGGTCGCTCCTTGGCCTGCGCCGCTGCACATGGCTTGGGGCAAGCGCCCGAGGGCTTGTCCGTTGCATGCAGGTGCTGCTGGAAGCCTTCGAGGCTGGAGTTACTCGACAGTGGGAGATGCTACTCTGGGTGTTTTGATGCCCGTCCGCATCGCCCACATCACCTTCTGGTGACACTGCCTGAGACTGCTGTGGATCCGGCGGACGGTCAGATGTTCTTGTAACATTCCTCCACGTAGCCAGGGAGCAGCTGACGGCGGCGCAAAGATTTGGAGAACCAGGGTGCAGCGGACGGCTGCCAAGAGAACCGTAGTCGCCGGATCACGCAGATCGATCGGGGCACCGGTTCAGGATGGGCAGGCGGGGGAGCAAGGGGCCGCCAGGCACGCGAGGCGGGTCGAAGCCGTCGCGTGGGAGAGCCAGGGATACGGCAGATGGCCGTCTGCACGAGCTCGCTTCCCATCACCAGATGCCGAGGGCAGCCGCCGCCGCCCCCACCTCCACCCAACGCGCTGCCGCCTGAACGCACTGCGCAGTTTAATTCCCTCCTGGCCAGACGGCCCGGTGTCTCCAAGGGAGCCTAATTCGGACAGCCGGAGCCGCGAGGAGGGCCGGGGCACCGGGATGCAAGAGTGCCTTGAGCCCTCGCGGATCCCTCGCCGCCAGGGTTACGGCAGATGGCCGTCGATTCTGGTGGCCCCAGAAGGATGCCAGGATCGCGGCTCATGGCCGTCTGACCGCTCTGCATCGATGCAACCGCTCCGCTCCCTTCTGGCCTGGCGGGCCCTGTGTCTTCTTGCGAAGTCTGTTCGCCGCCAGGGGTGCTCGAAAGGGCGTCGGGCGTGGGGGTGCGCGAAGCGCGGGGCAATGCCAGACGTCAGTGTGCTGCCCGGATCAGAGTTGGCCTGCCGGGCAGCACCCTCGCTCATTTCTCGGGGAGCCGCTCCTGCCCCGGCGGGTGGCTGCTGGCATCCTTCTGAGGGGGTGGTCGCCAGGGTGGCTGTCTGCCTCTGGATCCGCTCGAGAAGGGAATGCCAGGGGTGCGGCCGACGGCCGCCTGTGTTCCTCCATCTAGGTGTTGCCAGGGTGGTCATAGGCCCCATCAACTCCACGCGCGGAGGGAGAGCCAGGGTGACGGCTGACGGCCGTCTGAACTTTGGAGGCCTCGGTCCACCAGGGATGCGGCTGACGGCCGCCTGGGGTCTCCAGCTTCGCGACCCGGATCTCGCTCAGCAGCGCCGGTGCCGTCTGCCAGTGCGCTTGTCCTTCCCTCTCGCGCGTGCTGCCCGAGGTGCTGCGGCAGGGGGGCGCGGCGGGCTCGGTCGCGCCCAGCCGTGGCGACGACGGAAAGGCCGGGAGGGACAAGGAAGAGCGGGAGAGAGCGAGAAGGAAACCAGGTGCGGCTGATGCCGCACTGCCGGGGATGTCCAAGCCAGGGGCAGCTGATGGCCGATTTGTCAGGACCGAATAGCCAGGGGCGGCTGATGGCCGTTTTGTCGTAGATGTCGCAGCGCGGAACGCTTGGCTCCGGGGGGGCCTCCGTCGACCCTGGTTGCCCTAGATGGGTGCCAAGGTCATGGCTGCTGGCCGTCTGAACGCGCTGCAACGTTCCAACCGTTCCGTTCCCTTCTGGCCTGACGGGCCCCGTGCCTTCTGCAAGGTCTGCTTGCCGCCAGGGGGGCCCGGAAGGGCGTCAGGGAGCAAGGGTGCCTCCTTCTGACTGTCAGATTTCGAGGATCCCTCGTCGCCAGGGTTACGGCTGATGGCCGTCGAGTCTGGTTGCCCCAGATGGATGCCAGGGGCGCGGCCGATGGCCGTCTGAACGCACTGCGTCGTTGCAGCCGTCCCGCTCTCTTCTGGCCTGACACGCCCCGCGTCTTCTTGCGAGGCCTGCTGGCCGCCAGGGGTGCCCGGAAGGGCGCCCGGGAGCAAGGGTGCCTCCTTCTGCCGTCAATTGGGAGGATCGCGGCTCAGTCAAACGGCCTCTCGGTTCGCTGGCCGGCCACGCTATCCACGCCGGCCGCTCTGCAGCTTGCCTTCGCCGGGCAATCGGTGCAGCGCTAGCGCTCTTGTACGTCGCCAGAGCAGCTCTGCCCTGGCGGTTGCGCCGCCGACGCAGCAGAGAAAACGCAGAGATCTCGCCGAACTGCAGGCGCGACTGGCCGGCGTCGTCGTCGGGGAGGAACATGTACAGGCCACCGTGCCCCAGCCGCTCCGGCGCCGACACCCACGCGTCGTAGACCGACGCGTCGCTGATATCATAGTGCTCGGTTAGGACAGCTTTGCCCACTTTGAAACGACCTCCAACGGCAGACATCCAGGATCCACCCTCGGTCGTCGCCAAGAGGAAATCGTCGATCCGCTCCAAAGTTGCAACGCTGCTGCAGGCGATCGTCTGCCGCGAGGCCGGCCGCTCACGGCGAGCGACGCGGGCAGACGAAGCGCGCGATGCCGTCCGGCCCCCGTCATCGTCAGACTCATCCCGGCGACCGCCGACAGAGTCGCCCGTGGCTTCGCAAGGCACGGTGGCTACTGGGGCCGGGGCGCCTAGCGAGGCCATGCGGGCCGGAGCGGGCGGCGCGGTTGGCCGCCAGGCAGGGGCCGGGTCGCCTCTGGCAGCTGGGGCAGAGGGGGGCGCTGCATGGTGACGCGTGGGAACGAGCCCCTCTCGCTGGCGTTTGCCTTCAGGCCTGTGCCTGTCCACGCTCGCTGGCGCGCCCACACCTGTCGCCGCGAGGCTATCGTCCGATGTTGGAGCGCTGTGGGTCACACCGGGCGCGTGCACGTTGTCAGACATCGCTTCTTTCGGGGCGGATGCCGCCATCCCCAGCGAGGCCCGGGTTTCGAGAGGGAGGGGCGGCGGTTCGCTGGCCGCTCGGGCGGAATCGCTGCCCAGGGGAGGAGGGCGAATGGGCGCGAAGGGGTTTTTACCGACCAGCTGGCGGATGGCCTCGTCGTCCTGTCTCTGCCAAGTGCTTCCTGGCATCGAAGGTCGCCCAGAGACGGGCGCGATGGCGAAGAGCTCGCTGCTGGGCGACGATCTGCTGGCGCCTGCTTTCCTCCGTCTCGAGCTGGCCGAGCCCTCCAGCGCGAGCCTTTTGCATGACGCCTCCTTCCGCTGGGCAATATTGTACCTCCTCTGGAACTCCGCGGGTTGATCGAGACCGCCTTCAGCTGCTCCGAGACCTGCACCAGCTCGCGCGCCCACTCATCCTGCGCAGTCGCCATCAGCGTAAATCTCCAGGCCTGGCGCCAGTATGAGCGGGCCACCTGTCTCCAAATGATGGCCGGGGCTTCCTTGGTCCATCCCTCAGCCGCGAGAGTCTCCTGCGGGACGTCCTTGGACTCGTCAGGTGGGGCTTGGCACTGGAGCGGCACCATCTCCGTGTAGCCCTCCACGGTCTCCCGAACGCGAGGCCTGGGGACGGCCTCCTTCTGGATGGCCGCTGGCGGGTCAGGGTGCTGCAGCTCCCTCTTGCGACGCAGCAGCGAGGCCAGTCATGAAGTGGTCGTTGATGCCACGGATGTGGAGTTCACGCGCTTCCTCACGAGCCTGGCACGCCTGCCACCCCTGGTACAGCTGCCAACGCGGGAGCCCCACGACCGAGCGGTCGATGGTGGAGCTGGTGCGGGTGCTGGGGTTCCAATGCGTGGGCCCTCCCGCCATCAGCTCCGTGGCCTCCCGCATCGCCTCCCGTCGCTGGGCACGGTGCTGTGCGAGACGATCTGCTTGGCTCGAGGGTGCTTCTCGCAGTCTGTTGTCGCGCGCGTGGCGTGCTACAAAATGCTCCGCCGCCAAGCCTCTGCAGCTGAAATCGCCAGCGATAATGGTTGAGCGTGCGCTTGGGCATTGGTGCGCCCCCACGGGATCCTGCCGAATATGCGAAAGCAGCAGCACGCCGACGTTGGTCAGGACCATATCGCGTGATCACGAGCGAGCCCAGCGCACGAACGTCCGAGGTCCCGCCCCGAGTGCTGCAGACTGCATCGTGCCCTTGAACCAGGCCCGAACCCATCTCGTCGGAATCACACTCGCGGGTGTGGCCGTCTGCCGCGCCTGGCACTACAATGGCGGCACCTCCCGCGTCTTCACGACCTCCTGCCACGCACGAGGTGAAGCATCGAGAAAGGCGGAACAGGAGGAGGAAGAGGAGGAGGAGGAAGAAGAAGAGGACAAAGAGGAATAGAGGAGATACGGCGGAAGCGGACGGGGAGGACGACGATGGTGAGATGAAGGAGGGGGGAGGGAGGGCGTGAGAAGGGGACACCGAGGAGTACCCGCATGCTGATGACGAGTAAGAGGAAGAGTATAAGGATAAGGAGAAGGAAGAGGAAGACGAGGACGAGGAGGAGGAGGAGGAGGAGGGAGGACGGAGGACAGAGAAGGAGGAGGAGGAGAAGGAGGAGGAGTAGGAGGAGGAGGAGGAGGAAGAGTAGGAGGATACTGCTGCTGCTGCTGCTGATGACGATGGTGATGCTTATGTTGTTCTGATGTTGATGGGGATGATGATGAGAAGGAGAAGAGAAATCAGGAAGGCGTGGAGGTGAAGTAGGGTGTGCTGTGCGGGGCTGGGCATATGCCCCCTCCTCGCTCCCCGGACAAGCGCTCCGCGACCTCAGTGAGCGGCGCCCTCCTCCCCTCCTGTTCTGATCCTAGTCGTCGTCGTCGTCCGCCTCCTCCTCCTCCGCCGCTGCCGCCGCCGCCTCCTCCTCCTCACCCATGTCACTCTTCCTGCCTGTCTCCCCGAGGCCCAAGAAATCCCCCTCCCAACAAGACCGGCCACCAGAACGTCGATGAGAAGACAGCCGTGGCGTCGAGGAGCCACACCGAGGCCCAAGAACGCCCCCCCGCCCAACACGAACGCCCACGAGAACGTCGAGGAGAAGGCAGCCGTGGCTTCGAGGAGCCTTACCGAGGCCCAAGAACGGCCCCCTCAACAAAAACGGCCCTAGAACGTCGAGGAGAAGGCAGCCGTGGCGTCGATGAGCCTCCCCGAGACCCAAGAAATCCCCCCCCAAACAAGACCGGCGGCCACGAGAACGTCGAGGAGAAGGCAGCCGTGGCGTCAAGGAACCTCCTCGAGGCCCTAGAACGCCCCCCCTCCAACGAGAACGGCCACCAGACCGTGACCACCTGGAGGAGGAGGAGAAGGAGGAGAAGGAGTAGGAGTAGGAGTAGGAGTAGGAGTAGGAGTAGGAGTAGGAGTAGTAGTAGTAGTAGTAGTAGTAGTAGTAGTAGTAGTAGTAGTAGTAGTAGTAGTAGTAGTAGTAGTAGTAGTAGTAGTAGTAGTAGTAGTAGTAGTAGTAGTAGTAGTAGTAAGTAGTAGTAGTAGTAGTAGTCGTAGTCGTAGTAGTAGTAGTAGTAGTAGTAGTAGTAGTAGTAGTAGTAGTAGTAGTAGTAGTAGTAGTAGTAGTAGTAGTTAGTAGTAGTATAGTAGTTAGTAGTAGTAGTAGTAGTAGTAGTAGTAGTAGTAGTAGTAGTAGTAGTAGTAGTATAGTAGTAGTAGTAGTAGTAGTAGTAGTAGTAGTAGTAGTAGTAGTAGTAGTAGTAGTAGTAGTAGTAGTAGGAGGAGGAGGAGGAGGAGGAGGAGGAGGAGGAGGAGGAGGAGGAAGAGGAGGAGGAGAAGGAGGAGGAGGAGGAGGAGGAGGGAGGCGGGGAGGGGAGGGGGAACGTCAGGGGGGCAACGCTAGGGGGGGGGGAGGCTAGCTCATCGGCCAGAGACACGGCGATGGTGCAGTGTGAGCTCGAAGGTTCGCAGAAAGAGTCACCCTTTTAGACACGAGTGACCTTTGCTGTGCCGCGAGGCCGTCGAGTCCAAGCGCGCAAGCCGGTGCTGGGGGAGCCCCTGTGGGGCCGCACCAGGGATTCCTCCAGCGGAGGGGCTGGGCCACCATGTGCGACTTTTCCATGGTGGCCCACTCCTCAGGGGCGCGCGGCGACGACGCCACCGCTGGCCATCGTTCGGACGTCCGTTCCCTGTGCGTGTTGTTTCGGTTTCCTACGCACACGCAAACCGCAAACAATGAGCGCCCTCTGCGCCAGCCGTCCGGCCCGAGCCCGCGGCGTCTCGCAGCAGCGGGCCCTCGCGGAGCCGCGCGCAGGCCCACGCCACGCCTGCGAGCGCCGCCGGCGCGAGCTCCTCGGGCGCGGCCTGACCGACCCCTGCCGCCTACCGTGACCGACGCCCTCCGTGACGCCATCCTCGCCTTCCAAGCTCCCCTCTGGCCGAGCACACGCACACGTCTGCGAGGGGCAACGACACGGGGGGGGGCTGCCATATGGGGGGGCACATCGACCTGGAATCGGCGATACATGTCCGATAGATCGGCGACAGGCCTCCGAGAGCGAATCCGCATGCTCCTCGGCAGGTCTGGGCTATCTGGCCCTCTTCGGCGATCAGTGGGCGATTGGGGGTCGATCCATCCCCCCTGTGCGCATCACCCCCCTGTCGTTGCCCCTGCGTCTTGGGGTGCGGCGAGGGGGCCGTCACGGAAGGGAGATGAATAATAATAATAATAATAATAATAATAATAATAATAATAATAATAATAATAATAATAATATCAATAATATCAATAATAATAATAGTAATAATAATAATAGTAATAATAATAATAATTATTATTATTATTATTATTATAATAATAATACGAATAATAATACTAAGAAACAAGAAGGCACATAATAACAACCAATGCCGTAAGCATAAACTTTTGTAGTGTCTTCTTCTTCTGATTCTTATTATTATCCTTACGTTTCTCCTTCTTCTTCTCCGATTGCTGGGCGTCGGTCGAGCCGCCCCCGAGCTCCGCAGCGCTGGCGCCCGCGCCGAGGCGGCGCGCCAGGGCGCCGATGCCCGCGGGCGACGCGGCAGCCGGCGCCTGCGCCCGGAGCGCGTGCGCCGCCTGGAGGGGTGCGAGGCATGGGGCGGCGGCCCAGATCTCGAGGAGGAGGAGGAGGAGGAGGAGGAGGAGGTGAGGAGAGGAGGAGGAGAAAGGAAGGAGGAGGAGGAAAGGGAAGGAAAGGGGAAGTGTAGAAATTTAGGGGGGGGGGGGTGGGAGGTAGGGGGACAGGGAAGGAAGTGAAAAAAAAAAAAGGAAAGGGGGAAGGGGAACGAATTGCAAAAAGACGAAAAATAAAGGAAGGAGGAGGGAGGGGGAGGAGAGGAGGAGGAAGGAGGAGGAGGAGGAGGGGCGGCGGAGAGGGAGGAGGAGGAGGAGGAGGAGGAGGAGGAGGAGGAGGAGTGAGAGGAGGTAGAGGAGGAGAGAGGAGAGGAGGAGGAGGGAGGAGGAGGAGGGAGGAGGAGGAGGAGGAGGAGAGGAGAGGAGGAGAGGAAGAAGGGAGGAGGAGGAGGAGGAAGGTAGGAGGAGGAGGAGAGAGAGGAGGAGGAGGAGGAGGAGCAGAGGAGGAGGGGGAGGGGAAGGAGTGAGGAGGAGGAGGAAGGAGGAGGAGAGGAGGAGGAGGAGGAGTAGGAGGAAGGAGAGCAGAGGAGGAGGGGGAGGGTAGGACGAGGAGGAGGAGGAGGAGGAGGACGAGGAGGAGAAGGAGGAGGAGAGGAGGAGGGAGGAGGAGAAGCTGCCGGAAAAAGCAGGAGGGGGCGGAGGGCGGGTCTGAGGGGGGCATAGGAGAATGAGAGGAGGAGGAGAGAGAGGAAGAGGAAGCAGGAGGAGGAGGAGGAGAGGGAGGGGAGAGGAGAGGAAGAGGAGGAGAGGAGGAGGAGGGAGGAGAGGAGGAGAGAGTAGGAGGAGGAAGGGTGAGGGCGAGGAGAAGGAGGAGGAGTGAGGAGGAGGGAGGGAGGAAGGAAGGAAGGAGGAGAGGAGGAGGAGGATGAGGGGGAGGAGAGGAGGAAAGAAGGAGGAGAAGGAGAGGAGAGGAGAGGAAGGGGGCGAGGAAAGGAGGAGGAGGAGGAGGAGGGGGAGGAGAGGGGGAGCGCCCACGAGGGGGGGGCGTCCACGAGGGGTGTCGCAGAGGATGGCTCGCGAGGCACGTGCGGGGACGAGGGGGGGACCAGGGGCGCATTGAGAGACGAAGGGAGAGAGGAACTAGAATAATACGAACAAGAATGATACCAATAGTAATAATACGATTAATAGTAACAAACATAATATTATTAGTAATAATGATATTAATGTTAAGACGAACAATACGAAGACGAATAATAGTACTGTAATCATAATGAGATAAAAACCTCGTACTAAGAAAAGAACAAGACGGGATCCCCAAATCTGGGGAGATCTCGAGGCGCCGGCGGACGGCCATGAGATCTCCCACCCCCCTGGTCATCACCCGCCTCGCAGCCGCACAGGCTCCGACGGTGTGGTTTTTCTCGCATGTCCGACGAGCCTTTTTCCTCGCCTGCGGCCCTCGGTGGCCGTGCTCGGGCCCCCGGGGCCCTCAGACTTGGGCCCAGGATGGAAAACTACCTCTGGGGCTATGTTGCTCCCATCGTACTTGGGACCACATCCCATGAATACATTCGGGCGCCCAGGGAAGTATCCAAACGATGTCGAAGGAGTATCGCCTCCCAGGGCCCGACATGTGAACACCCTCAAGTTTCGGGACTCTCTTGGCGCTCGATTTTTTTCTGGTTGCCAAGGCCAGAGTAGGTTGGAACATCCCGACTCTGGGGGAGCGGTCGTGCCCCAGGGGGGGCCGCGGATTGAGAGCACCGTCTTGTCGCCGCGGGGGTCGAGCCTCGGGACGTCGAACAGGGGGCGGGCTGTCACGCGAGCGGGCGGGCGAACTTTCTCACTCGGCGGCGCGCCGAGGGGGAGGTGCGAGGGCCAGTCCTCTTCAGAAGGCGGCGGGGCATCCGAGAAGCCCTCTGGCCTTCTGAGAGGCCCCCGGTGTCTTCGGAGAGAGCTTAGGCAGCTCCTCAGACGGCCGCAGGCCTCCTGAGCCACCTGAGAAGGCCGGCCCCCTCTGCATTCTCCCCTGAGCGCGCCGCCGATTTTTGGGCGGGGCGGGGCTGACGGACCCTGACAGGCCTGGGAACCCCGTTGCGCTGTGTTCTCGCGCCTTGTTCCCCCCGTGCAGGGAAGGGCATGCGGTACAGGAGGACACTCGCCAGAGGCTCTGGCTTTTGCGGTGCAGGCCAATCGGCACTGCCTCGAACCCGACGGGCTACAGTCAACCCATACAGTAAGGACGCACGATGAGGATGCAAGGGCCATGGAAGGCTATGCCAACGCTCTGCGAGCGGGGCGCGGACAGCGAACGTGGCCCCAGGATGGGCCTCAGGGGAAGGATGCAAGGGTCACCTTGGAGAGTGGCTCATCCTGACTGTGCGGGTTGACTGTAAGGATCTGCTTCGTGCCCCTCGCGCCACATTCTTACCCCCGTCCTGGGCCCGCCCGATCGCCGCCGCCGCCGCCGCCGCCTTCGGCTGCGCCACCGCCGCCGCCGCCGCCGTCGCCGTCCGCCCTCGAGGGCGCACTCGACCCGGGTTCGCACACAGGCCAAGAGGGGCGGCCGGGGCCCTGACGCGAAGGCCGGCCGTCCGCGGCGTGGCTCCCAGACCCGAGCCAGCGGAGGGCGGGAACTGGCAAGGAGGGGACCCAGGGACACGCGAGCAGATAGACACACCCACACACACACC
>CAUYUJ010001269.1:0-17500 GCA_963575745.1 Prorocentrum cordatum
CCTCCTCCTCCTCCTCCTCCTCCTCTCCATTCCGCCTCTCCCAAGAGGCACTCAAAGCGTCCAATCACCCCGAGAATCGAACCTCGATCCTCGACCCTTCTCCCCTCTGAGGCTGCTGCATCGTCGGGGTGGTTCGAGGCCTCGTCGCCGTCGGCCTCGTCGGGGTAGCCGCCCCGGCCGCCGGGGGCGTCCCCGTGAGCGGCTCTGCCTGCCCGCGCCCCTCTTCGGGGCCACCCTGCCGCCAACCGCGGTCGGCCTCGACGACGGGCGGAAGCCGAAGAGCGGCCCGTGCGGAGGCGCAGCGGCCCACCTGCCCCAGCAGGGGCGCCTGGCTGAAATACGCCACGAAGCGTGGCAACGTGAGACGGCTGCCGCGGCGTCAAAGGCGGCATGCGTCGTGAGTCGGAGGCCCTGCAGAGCACGCGGTCAGCAGCAGCAGCATGATGACCAGGTCACGGCCAGGTCATGACCTGGAGGACTTGGGGGAGCCTCTCGGGCCCATCATTGGGAGGCTCGGGGTCGTCTTGGGCCCTTCGTGGCAACCTTCAGGGCGTCAAGAGCGCAATAACATCAAGCATCTAACTTACATCATCTTGGACTCATGTAGGGAAGGGATTGGGCGGATAGTGGGTGCCAATATGACCTAAAATTGGCCTCCAACATCGACCAACAACCCAGGGAGCACATCAACCAACCTCGCCTGCCAGTCCAAGTTGGCCTCCCAAAACGACGAAACGCTGCCAAATAGAAACGTGAATTCATCCGTGCGGGTCAATCACCGTCGGGTCCCTGTTTGGGCACAGCTTGGCGATCAAGACGGAGGCCAATATGGACCCAGGTCATGTCTTGCCGCGTCCTACGTTACCGTGCCTTGTCCTGCCCTGCTGTGCGAGGCCATCCTGGACCGCCGCGGGAGACAGCTTGGACCGTCCGTCCTGGGGCCATGGCAGGCTGGTACCATGGACACGGCCGGCCGGAGGTGTTGACCCTTTCTGCAGTAGGGGCCCATGCCAAGATACACCCTGCTTGCATCCAGGGTGCCCTGGGTTTCTTGGGGTTCCATGGTTTTTCTACGGAAAGCGTGGAGTTCCCACACCGAAAATCAATGGACGTCCTGGAGTCTCAGGGTTGGGTTTCTTGTGGAAGGTTTCCTGTGAAAGGGCCCCTACTGTATTTGGGGAAGTCCCTTCCCCAGGTCTGGCCAGTGTGGCACGTGCAAGATGGCCCCAGGAAGCGTCAAGCTGCTGCCAGATAGTCCAGGATGGCATCCAATGATTGTGGAAGAAAGTCCAGGGTCCACCTGAATAGTGTCCAGCGTACCTCTGGTAGGCCTCACGATGGCCGCAGGATGTCTCGAGGCTGGCCCAGAGCCTCACAAAGACGCCCCCAGAGCATAGAACTACTCGAACATCTGACATTGTTCACTGGTGATTGATTTCTCGCCTTTGCGCGTCCAATGGTCTTGTGGGGCCTCTAGATAGCCCCAAGAGGGGCCCAGAGAACCCCAAGAGGCCTCCAAAGGCGCCCGAGAGTGCCATAAGAGCGCCCCAAGAGACCGCCAAGAGACTGTTTGTCAGGCTCCGACGGGAGGACCCTAATTAGAGATACCCTTTTGTTTGGCCGATGGCTCAGAGCACCCCGAAGGCCAAAAAGTGGGCCTAGGGAGAGACCCACAAGGCTTTCTTAAGGGCCCCAGGACCCTAAAGGAGCCCAAAAATGGAGGGAGCCTGTAAAGGGTCCGCAGAGGTCTGCCAGTTCACCATTGCTGGCCTCTTCGTTTCACTATGCGCTTATCCATGTCCCTTTCACTATGCGCTTATCCTTCCTGGATTGGCCAGTGGGGATACGCGGAAACGCATATACTGTCCACGGCGGCGAAGGGATGCTCTGGCTCAGGCCGCAGGAACGTCTCAATCAAACTAGGAGTAGCACGTAAGCCGAACCCGAAGGAAGCGAACGCGTGTCGGCCGGTGCCTTTCGAGAGCGGGCAGAGAGGAAGGAAAAGAAGAGAGGAGAACGTTGCAGCGTTGGCCATAACCCCCTAGCGCACTGGCAGCAATGACTGACCCCCCCGTTCCACGGAAACCCGCCGTTTAGAATGGCACGCGGCGGCAAGCAAACACAACGAGGGCGAGCAAGCAAGAGAGAAAGAGAGAAAGGGAGATAGACAAAAATACTAAGTTGTTGTATGTGTATATAAATACACACATTACACATACTTGTTAGAATTAAACGAAAGAACTTCTTGCTTCGCCACGGCGCGGCAAATGCAATCCGCTCGCTCGCGCGGTCGGGTAGCTCGGGCGGACAAGACAGACGGCCAGACAGCCAGACAGCCAGGCCGACGGACAGCCAGACGGACAGCCAGGCAAAGAGAGAGGGAGGGGGCCTCCCTCCTCCCTCCTCCCTCCTCCCTCCTCCCTCCTTCCTCCTCCGTCCTCCCTCATCCCTCCTCCCTCCTCCTGGGGAGGAGAGGGCGACAGCGAGGGCGAGGGGCGAGAGGAAACGAGAGGCACCCGCCTGCGGGCAGAGCCCGTCGCGGCGCCAGGAACGCGGGTGGCCGTCGCCGCGCCGCCACGGAGCCAGAGCGACGGGATCTGTACGCATCAACCGCCCCAGGCATTCGGTGGCAACTCACGGGAGCCTCCCACACCATCTCGTCGGCTATTGCGAGGCGACGCTGAATCGACGCGAATCGCCACAGCGACGCCAATCGACGCTAACCGACGCGAAAGCGGCGCTCGCTCATCGACTCCCAGACGCTAGTCGACGCGAATCGACGCTAAAGACGGAAACAAGAAGGTATACCAGGATCCCATGACTAGCTACCGAACCCCAGGCCTGGCCGATCCTGGGCCCGGGAGCGGTGTATACGCCCTCCTGGCTTGGCCAGGGAGGCAGATGCATCGCTCCTGGGCCCAGAACGGGTGAGGCCATGGGCAGTGGACATGCATAGATCTCGTTGCCCAGCAGATCGGGCTGCCCTCCAGGCTCGACGGCACAAGAAGAACGGCTCCCCAGCCCTTCCGTGAAAAAGCAACTCCAGGAAACTGTTGATCGTCCCCATGGGGCCCCATAGCGCGCCGAAATCGCCCGCCAGGCGGGCAGAATGCATCTCCCTCACATGGTGCCGCTGGCCGCTACCGATCGCTATCAGGCGCCAGCTGGGCGCTGCTCGGTGCCACCAGGGCGCCCGGTGGCGCTGCTCACTGGGCGCCAGCTGGCGCGATGGAGCGCCGTGCGGCACTATAGTTGCCGAGATGCTCTCGACCCAAGACGAGCGGAGGCTCCCGTGACTTAAGTCGGACCTGGGCCACGTGAGCACCCCTTGAGAACTTGAGACCCTCCGCCGGCCAGAACCCACAGAGCATCGAGGGGTACCCTCCCCAGGGTGCACGAGAGCATCCAGCAAGCATGTTCCGTCGGCGGCGACAGTCCGCTCCAGCGTGTGGCTATTCGGGGCAACCGAGAGGCGAATGGTTCGGCGTGCATGGGGGAGGAAACGAGACGAGTCGGGCGGCCGCGCGGGGAGAGGGGGAGGGGAAAGCACCCAGACGCGGAAGAGTCCCGCGAACATCCAGCTAACACGAAGAACACCAGGGTACCCTCCCCAAACCAGCCTCGACATTATACCTCGCTCCGACCGTACCTTCCCCGGGTCGCCGCTCGGGGAAGAAGGAGGAGGAGGAGGAGGAGGAGGAGAAGGAGGAGGACACCCTGGAGGAGGAGGAGCGGGCGGAGGAAACCGCGCGGTGTGTCACCACACGGTTTGGGGACCCCCTGGAGGAGGAGGAGGAGGAGGAGGAGGAGGAGGAGGAGGAGGAGGAGGAGGAGGAGGGGGAAGGCGAGGAGGAGGAGGAGGAGGAGAGGACGACGAGGAGGAGGAGGAGGAGGGGGGGAGGAGGGGCGACGGGCGGCAGCCGCAGCACCTCCGAGCGGCTGCCCCCCCTCGCGCCGCGCTGGGGCCCCGCCCCGCCCGCGGGGGCCCCGCCACGCGCGCGGAGGGCCTCCGCGCGCGCTCCGCGCGCGCGGCTCCCGGGCGCGCACGGGGCTCCCAGGCGCGCGCGGCGGGCCTCCACGCGCGCGCTGGGCGCCCGCGGGGGCTCCGCGCGCCCGGGGGGCGAGGCCCCACGCGCGCCGAGCTCCAGGGCGCACCCCTCGAGGCCCCTCGAGGCCCTCGCGGCCCTCGAGCCCTGGACCCTTCCCGAGACCCCCCGAGGCCGCCGCCCGCTCTCCGCCCGGCTGCCTGGGGCCCGCGCGCGCGGCGTGCCATCTGCAGCGAGTCCTGGCCACCTCCTGGCCCGAAAGGGCAGATCTGCGGCACGGCCTCGGAGGAAGGCGCGACGGCGAGGGCGGGCGGGGGGGAGGGGAAGCCCGGCGGGGCGAGCGCTCGGGTGGTGCGCGCCGCTCCTCTGGGAAGCCCAGCCCGTGCCCAGGGGGGCACGGCGCGGAGGCCGTGGCCTCCACAGCGCGAGGCGCAGACGGACGCGCGTGGCGGGCGCTGGAGTGCGGAGGGTGGAGGGCGGAGGGAGGCGGTCGAGGGGCACTCGAATCCTGAGCGGCTATGGAGGCGATGCCAGAGGAGTACGAGCGAAGCGAGATGGGGAGACACGCGGATCTGGATCTGCATCTGGACCTGGCACCGCCATTCGCAGCAGCCACTGAACTGCTCAAGGGCTCTCGACGAGCATACTCCACCGTCGAGCACGATGTTCGTCCTCGAACTTATGCGTAGAAACGAATATATCATAGGTGTATGCGTACATATACATATAGAGAGAGATGTATGCGTATATGTGCCTACATACATACATATATTATACCTGCACACATACAAACATACATGCGCACGCACGTACGTACGTACGCACATACATAAATACATGCATGAATATGCATATATACATATATATATATGTATACATACCTACCTATATACATGCAGATATACATAAATCCATCCATACATACATACATGCATACATACATACATATATGTAGGTACACGTGTATGCAGAAACTTGTACATACACATGTACATAATCATATACATATATTTGAACATATGCATATACCTATACATATACATATATGTATGTATACATATACGTACACATATGCATATGAGTATGCACGTGCATAGTCATACCCATATACATGCACATGTACATATACATATGCATGTACATGCACCTATACATATATGTATATATGTGTGTACGTGCATACATACATACCTATATACAGATATGCAAATATACATATATACATACATGCATACATACATACATTCATGTATGCATACATACACACATGCATAGACGCATATATACATACATGCATGCATGCATGCATGAAGACATACATACAGACATAAATACAGACATAAAGACAGACATACAGACATACATGCATACGTGCACACGTGCATACATGCAAACATGCATGCATGCATGCATGCATACATACATGCATGCAGGCATCCATACACATATATACGTACGTACGTACGTACATACATACATATACAAGCATGCATGCATGCATACATACATATATCCACATACATGTACATACATACATCCATGCACATATATCTATATATATACATACTTACATAAATACACTCATACATACATACATATATACATACATACAAATACACATACAAACATAGACATGCAAGCATACAAATATGCATGCTTGCATGCATGCATGCATGCATACATACATACATACACACATACATACATGCATAAACATACATACGTACGTACGTACATACATACATGCATACATGCACACATACATATGTATACATACATGCAAACATACATACACATATACATACATACATACATGCATACGAGAGAGCGCGTTTCACGGGCGCTTGCCTGGGGAACATTCGGCGGCGCGTTTCAATCCCGGGGGGTGGGCCCCCCCCCAACACTCGGCGCCGTCGATCAAAACCAGGGGGACTCCCATCCCCCCCAAACCCCCCCCCTCCCGAAACCTCCCCCGCCCCCCCTCGGCGCTGGCGCTGGCGCTCGCGGCCGCCAGCAGCGCCCACGGCGGGGACTCAGCGACGATGACCAGAGGCAGCCCAGGGGGGGGGATTCTAACACCCCCACCCCTCCTCCTCCCAAAGGGGGGGGGGTCCAAAACCCCCCCCCCGCCCCCCCACGGCGCCGGCGCTGGCGGCGGCCCGCAGCGCAGGCGCTGGCGCCGGCGACGGCGGGGGCGCAGCGGCGACAGATTACAACCACCACCACCATTACAACCACTACCACCACCACCACCACCTCATCCCACCACCACCACCACTAAGCACCACACAATCACCACCACCACCACCAGCCACCACCACCGACCACAACCACCACCGCCACCACAATTCAGCACCACCAACACCACCACAAAAACCACCACCACTACCACCACCACCACCACAATCTACCACACCACCACCACCACCGCCACAACCACCACCACTACCAGCAGCACAACCCACCACCACCACCACTGCAAACCACCACACCACCACCACCGCCACCACCACCACCAGCACCACCTCCACAAACCACCGCCACCAAACCACCACAACCCACCACCACCCACCACCACCATAAACCACCACCACACCACCACCAAACCACCACCACCACAACCCACCACCACCACCACCACCACCACAAACCACCACCACACCACCACCAAACCACCGAACCACCACCACCACCACCACCCACCGCCACAACCACCACCACCACAACAAACCACCACACCACCACCACCACCACCACCACAACGACCACCACCGCCACAACCAGCACCACCACCGCAACCCACCACCGCCGGCCCGAGGAGAGGAGAAGCAAGGGGGGGGGGTTGAAGCCCCCCCGTCACGGGAGGGGGGGGGTTCGAACCCCTTCCCCCTCCATCCAGGAGGGGGGGGAGGGGTTTGAAACCGCCCCCCCCTTCCAACCAGGGGGGGGTCCGGTTCCAACCCCTCCCCTCCAAGCGACCACAGAACGCGCTATTCCCTACATACATACATACATACATACATACATACATACATACATACATACATACATGCATGCATGCATGCATGCATGCATGCATGCATGCATGCATGCATACATACATACATACACACACACACACATACATACATACACACATACATACATACATACTACATACATGCATGCATGCATGCATATGCATCATGCATACATGCATACATGCAATATGCATATGCCATACATGCATACATGCATACATGCATACATGCATACATGCATACATGCATACATGCATACATACATATATCCATCCATTCATCCATCCATCCATCCATACATACATACATACATACATACATACATGCATACATGCATACATACATACATACATACATTCACACATACATATATACATACATACATACATACATACATGCATGCATGCATGCATGCATGTATGCATCATGCATACATACATACATACATACATACATACATACATGCATGCATGCATACATACATACATACATACATACATGCATACATACATACATACATACATACATACATACATACATACATACATATACACATACATACAGACATACATACATACAGATAGAAAGACAGACATGCATACATACATATAGCCGCCATAGCAATCATACAATGGTTGCTGCTCATGCTCTGCGCACCCCACAACTATTCACCCCCCCCTCCTCCCTCCCGCCATTTAGATGGTGCACCGACAGGCCGGAGGTTGAGCTCGCCACTCCTGCAGCGCTTGGAGCGGGAGAGCGTCGATGATCCTTAGAGCGTGGGTTAGCGCCAACGTGTGCTTGTCCGAAGCCATTCGGTACGACGCAGGCGGTGCAAATGAGGGCCGGCACAGGCTGCGTGCTACTGGAGGAGCTGAACGGTGCAAGCACGCATTGGGCCAGCAAACGTCTTGAGGATCATCGGGAGGGAGAGAGTGTGAAGTCGGCCTGTGCACGTCTTGGGCCGTCGCAGCAGGTACATGCTGGCAAGCTGAAAGCAGACGACTCCTCGCCGAAGTAACACACCGAAGAAGATTGGCACGGCGACCAGCACCTCTGACAGCCATCCCGCTGGTCTCGGCTGCTGGAGAAGGGCGCACGTGAGAGCCGGTGCTTGCTCACACGACTCGAGTAGGAAGCGAATCGAATGTACGAAGAACACGGATAATGCTCCGTAGATACACGGAACATTATACGCTTTTTCTCGTAGATTCGACAGCGAAAACAACTTTGGGGTAAATCAGTTCTGCAATAATCCCCTACTCGAACGAGGATTCCACAGGGACTCGAGCAAATGATCGCTCTGCGCCCACTCCTTTATCACGATGCAAAACGCGTCAATATGAATTGGCGGTCGAATTGGCATACGATGCAACAACCTGGCACTGTAATGCCAGAAGGCCCGTGCGATATGACACATCACCACACAACGAGACCCAACCCAGTGGAATCCGCTTCCGCACTTTGCAGCGGCAAGCGCGCACCCAGCCCCCTTGGTTATGCTTCAGCGTCGTGTTCCTTGCGCGCAGCAACTACAACACATGGATCCCCCAGAGGAAAACAACTGCATCGGCGTGCCTCTGCATGAACACGATCCCCAGCGCTGTGGGCGAAATTACCTCGGGTTTACTCTATCATATGGACGAAGAATAAGCAGCATAAACATGAACTTTTGGAGGTCCGCGCGGATGTCTTGCATCCGCGCTGAACCCCTCGGCGCCAGAGGCGCCGCCAGGGGGCTCCAGCTTTGTTCCCCGAATCCCCGGTCCTAGCCCCGCCCGACTTCCGGCCGCCCCCCCCCTCCGGAATCGTCTCTCGACGGCCCCAGGGAGCCCCAAAAGGCTCGGGTCGGGCGAAAGGGGGGGATAGCAAAGGGGGGGTTTGAGAATCAGCTCACGTAGCTGATTTTCCCGGCGCCTCTTGGCGCCGGAGGCGGCTATGTATCGAGGAATGGGCTCCTCGGCGAAGCCGAAAAACCAGCTGCATGCAGCAAATTTCGTAACCCCCCCTTTCCCAATCCCCCCCTTTCGCCCGGCCCGAAAGGCATGGAGAAGACGGGCCCCGAGGGAAACGGGTCCCGGACCCCCCCGGGGCCTGCCCCCAGGGCGAGGCCTCCGTCCCGAGCCGCTCTCCGACAGCCTCGGGGCCCGCGGAGGGCCCCGCGCGAGCCCGAGGGCGGCGACAAGCACCTCGGGGCCCGCTGTCCTCCACTGAAGGGGCCTCGGGACGCACAAATGAGTACACATTTTTCTGGGTTTTCCTATATTTTCTGGGTTTTTTGTTTTTTGTTTTCTGGGTTTTCCTACATTTTCTGGGATGCCCCATGTTTTCCTGTATTCTCTGGGTTGTCTGTCTTCCCCCCCCCCACATTTCCTTTTCTTTGCCTAGTTTCCTGGGAGCCGACGCTGAATCGTGTCTGTGCGTGTCTTCCCCTCCTGATCCACGGCGGCCCGGGGAGCGGCGGCAGCTGGACCCCCAAGACGCCGGGAGCGGCGAGAGCGCCACGCCTCGGAGCCTGCCCAGGAAAGGTGTGGGGCCTCTCTCCGCCGGGGTCGACACGTCCGAGGGTCCTCAGACCCGGACCCCCTCGCGCTGTGAACAAAATCCCGACGGGAGGCTTGTCGCTGTTTTCGGCCTCGGGGGGCCCCCACCAGGCCTCGGGACCATCAAAAAATGACTCAGGATGCGAAAACGGTCCCGGAGAAGGGGTACGGATCTCTGTGGGTCGACGTTACGCTTTGACACACACACACACAAAAAAAAAAAAAGTCGGGGGTCTGGGTTTCGATAATCCTCAAAAGTTGCGCTAGCGCCAACATGCGCTGGTCCACCGAAGCCCCTCGATACGACGCAGGCGTTGCAACGTCGGCCGACGAGGGCGGGATAGAGGAAGAAATGACTACACAAACATAAAACTTTTGGCGCTCCGAGCGGATTTCTTAGATCCGCACTGGACCCCCCTCCCCGGCGCTCGGAGCGCACCAGGGCGGCGCCGGAGGTGCCGCCAGGGGGGCCCACGGCGGATCCAAGAAATCAGCGCGGGGCGCCAAAAGTTTATCTTGATGCCGTTTTTTCTTCTTCTTCTTCTTCTTCTTCTTCTTCTTCTTCTTTTTCTTCTTCTTCTTCTTGGAAGTGGGCTAACACACGTCCTGAGGATCATCGACGCTCGGCCCCCTCCCGGGGCGCGCCTCCACCAAAAGGGCATGCTCAGTCAGCGTCGCATCGAGAAGTCGGATCGAATTGAAATGTGCATCGGATCGGCCCACATCGGCAGGGAGTCGGAATCGAATCGAATCGAATCGGCTTCGCTGGGATGCACAGCAGCGCCATGTAAGCATCGGGCCGTATCGAATCGTCGGAATACTGGAATCTGACCAGATCGGGCCGGCCAGAATCGATGTCGAATCGGCTAGATCGAATCGAAATGGACCCTGGAGGGTTCGACGATGCTCAGAATGCGTGTTAGCGCTACCTTATTTTTTCTACCGAAGCCCTTCGATACGACACATGCGGTGTACTGAGGGTCGACGCACGCTGCGTCCTATCGGCGGAACTATGCGAGGGAAAACGCACATTGTGCTAACGCACGGCCTGAGGATCATCGAGAGGGAAATCTAGCTGTGGCAGGGAGACGCCTTCCGGAGGCCCTGAAAGGCTCGGAGACGCCAGATAGAAAGCTCGATCCTCGAAGCTCGCTCCCCTTAACACCCGAAGTCGTGATTTTTCACCCCGTCAACCCCTGGAGGTCTGGACCCATTCCCCAGGACAGGTTTTCTATCCCGATTCGCTTTCGAACGGTCCCGACCGTCAAAGCGTAACGTCGACCCCAGAGATCCGTACGCCTTCTCCGGGACCGTTTTCTCATCCTGAGTCATTTTTGATGGTCCCGAGGCCTGGTGGGGGCCCCCCGAGGCCGAAAACAGCGACAAGCCTCCCGTCGGGTGTTCTTCACCGCGCGAGGGCGTCCGGGCCCTCGAGCCGCGAGGGGAGGGGGAGGCCCACCACCAGGGCGGGGAGCCCCGCCAGCAGGGGCGCCGGCGCGGAGGCCGCCCGTCCTGCGCCGTTGAGCCTGTGCGGCGGGACCTCGAGGCTGAGGTCCCACTGCAGCTGCCTGGGGCGGGGCCACGGGAGGGGGGGGGGCCGGCACAGGGGGGGGGGGGAAGAATAGGTGGCCACATGCGAACCCTACCCCTACCCCCCACGATTTTTAAACGGGAGGGTGGGGTTCACTTCGTTCAGGAGCTCTCGAACGAAGTGAACCCCACCCTCTTCAAAAGTCGTGGGGGGTAGGGGTAGGGTTCGCATGTGGACACCTAGAGAAGCATCGACCTGGGATCGCCGATGCATCGCCGACAGACTCTGCGATAGGCCCCCGATGGTGCAGGCGCACGTTCCTGGGCGGGGCGGGGCGGGGCGGGCCACCATCGGCGATCAGTGGGCGAGGGGGAGTCGATACATCCCGCCTATGCCCATCCCCCCTATCGTTAGGTCGGGCGTCCCCCTACAGGCGGATTTTGAAAAACACCCAAAAAAAAGATTCAGAAATACTCAAAACTAGTCAAACACTCGGCCCCTGACTATTTTTTTGTACTTTTGAAAACTCCTCCTGTAGAGGCACATGCCCGACTTAATCCTACCTCGCCTCGTCGCCCCTGACTGGGACGGGCGACGGGAGAGGCAGAGACACTCGGATCCGACGCCGCGACCACGCAGACAGAAACGCAACCTCGCCAAGAGCCCAGACCCCTCGCGCTTCGAACAAAAAACACGACTGGCGGCTGCTCTTCACGAGTCTCGGCCTCCTGGGGCGCTCACCGGGCCACCGGGACCGTCGAAAAACGACTACGGAGGAGAAACGGGTTCCTGGGCGGGGGGCCCCCAACGCGGCCCAAGAGGCACCCAAGACGACCCAAGAGGCCCAAAGACGGCCACAAGAGGGGGCCCTGACATTTCGAGCCCTCGGCCCCGATGGGCCCCCAGGAGGCCCCAAAAGGCCCCCAAGAGGCCACGGGAGACCCCAAAGAGGCCCCAAAGAGGCCCCCAATAGGCCCCCCAAAGGTCCCCAAGAGGCCCACCAACTGCTCCCAGGACCTGGGGGTCGACGCTGCGAACAAAAACACGGCGTCGGGGGCCTGGGAGGCACGACAACTCGCCGTCCTGCGGCGCGCAACTCTCTCGGGCCAGACGCCGACGTCCGCGAGGCCCCGCGGGCCCGAGGCCCAGCGAGGGCGCACTTGGTGTGCAAAAAAGCGCGGCGCCGGGATCCCTCCTCCTCCTCCTCCTCCTCCTCCTCCTCCTCCTCCTCCTCCTCTTCTTATTCGTCTTATTATTATTATTATTAATATTATTACAATGATTCGACATCTGATTAGTCTTAGTTAGTAGTATGATTATTGACCCCCTTCTGATTAATAGTATCATCCCTATGATTATTATTGTTATGATTCGTATTACTAGTATTATTATGATTATTATTAGTATCCGTATTAGTCTAATCATGAGTATTGATATTACGTGTCGTATTATTATTGCTAGTACGCTTACTATTATGACTAATATTGTTTGTATTAATAGTATTGTGACTATGTGTATGCTTATGTTTCTGCTTATGCTTATGATCATCCTTATGTTTATGTTATGTGTATGATTATTCTTATTATTATCATGTATTAATATGCTCATTATTAATAGTATTACTCCTCCTCCTCATCATCATCGTCATCATCGTCATCATCGTCATCATCGTCATCATCATCATCATCATCATCATCATCATCATCATCATCATCATCATCATCATCATCATCATCATCATCATCCCCCTTCCCCTCCCCCTTCTCCTCCCCCTCCTCCTCCCCCTCCTCCTCCCCCTCCTCCTCCTCCCTCCTCCTCATCATCATCATCCCACTCCTCCCAAGAGAGCACAGAAATAGGGGAACGATGAATGACACAAACATACAAAACTCGGAGGTCCGCGCGGATGTCTCCGATCCGCGCTGGACGCCCCTGGTGGCGCCTCCGGCGCCGCCCCTGGCGCGCTCGATGGGGGGTCCAGCGCAGATCCGAGAAATCCGCGCGGACCTCCGAGTTCTTATGTTTATGTCATCCTTCGTTCCCCTAAGAAAGGTGACCAGCCCGACGTCACGTCTCACCGACCAGGAGCCGCACGGTCTGTCACCGCACGGTCCGTCACCGCACGATCTTGGGACCCTGGAGGCCCCAGTCGCCCGAGACATCCTCGGAGAACGACCCGAGTCCCAAAACCGTGCGCTGACCTCGAATCCCCACCGACTCACCACACGGTGGGGGCCCCCGAGTCACCGACCAGGAGCAGGGCTGGCGAAGAGCTGACCCCCTGGGGGGCGTCTAGTGCGCCGCTCGCGGTGCCCCTCTGGACGCGCCAGGGGGCTCTCCACCAGGCCACGTGACCGTCCTCTTCTCTGGGGCAGGCCCTCTCCCGGCGCCAGAGGCTTTATGAGAGAGAGGAGGAGGAGGAGGAGGAGGAGGAGGAGGAGGAGGAGGAGGAGGAGGAGGAGGAGGAGGAGGAGGAGGAGGAGGAGGAGAGGAGGAGGAGGAGGAGGAGGAGGAGGGGGAGGGGGGGGAGGGGAGGAGGGAGGAGGAGGAGGAGGAGGAGGAGGAGGAGGAGGAGGAGGAGGAGGAGGAGGAGGAGGGAGGAGGAGGAGGAGGAGGAGGAGGAGGAGGAGGAGGAGGAGGAGGAGGAGGAGGAGGGAGGAGGAGGGAGGAGAAGGAGGAGGAGGAGGAGGAGGGAGGGAGGGACGGAGGGAGGGAGAGAGGAGGGAGGGAGGAGGGAGGAAGAGGAGAAGGAGAGGAGGAGGAAATAGGAGGAGGAGAGGAACAGGAGGAGGAAATAGGAGGACGACGAGGAGGAGGGAGGGAGAGAGAGGAGGAGAGGAGGGAGGGAGAGGAGGCAGGTGGCGGGAAGGAGGCAGGAGGGAACAGGGACGAGGGTGGGAGGTAGGGAAGAGGAAAGAGGGAGGGAGGTCGTCGTCGAACGGCAGCACGGCTGAGTTCAGCTCACTCGAAGTATGGAGATGAGGAAGGAGGAAGGGAGGAGAGAGGAAGGGGGGTAGGGAGAAGGGAGGGAGAGAGGGAGAGGGGAGGGAGGCAGGGAGAGAGAGAGAGAGAGAGAGAGAGAGAGAGAAAAAAAAAGAGAGAGAGAGAGAGAGAGAGAGAGAGAGAGAGAGAGAGCAAAAAAAAAAAAAAAAGGGAGGGAGGGACGGGGAGAGGAGGAGGGAGAGAGGGAGGGAGGTAGGGGGGGAGGAGGGAGGGAAGGAGCAGGGAGAAGGGAGGAGGGAGGAAAGCGAGGAGGGAGAGAGGGAGGGGGAAGGGACGAGAGGGAGGAAGGGGAGGGAGGGCGGGGGAAGGCAGGAGGGGGGGAGGGAGGGAAGGGAGGGAAGGAGGGAAGGAGGGAGGGAAGAAGCAGGGAGAAGGGGCGCTGCTGCCAGGCACGCGGACATGCCCGTGCCACTCTGGACAGGCAGGGCCCCCTTTTGGGAGGAGGGACGGATCGGATCGGGCCGAACGGGCCAGTGGACCCGTCAGAAGCCACAGCGACGTCAGGGGCAGTCCAACTGCCGCCAGGCTTGCAAGCGGCTGAGCGGGGCAGAAACGGTCATCCTTGGAATACACATAAAAAAGGTTCGGGCCGGAGTTCAGGCGGGGGGGGAATCCAGAAGTTCGAGGTCGAAAAGCCCCCAAACGTGATGACCGTTTCTGCCCCACCAGCCACTCACAACACCAGGCGGAGGCATCCAACACAAACCTTAATGTTCGGTTGTGAGCATAGCCGCCCCGTCTGGCGGGCAAAGAAACTCCGCGGCCCCAGCCGACCACCCCGGCGAGAAGGGAGGCGGGAGGGGGGAGAGAGGGAGGGGAGAGGGGGGGAGAGGGGGGGAGGGAGGAGGGGTCGGATGGGCCGTCCGCGGAAGCGAGGTGCACGAGCTTGTCTGCTGAGGGAGTGCCACATTCCTCGAATACGACAGACAGCCCGAGAGGAGGAGGCAAGCTGGGCGCGCTCGTGCAATACCTGACATCCTGTCCATCTCACCTATCCCTTCCCTTCCACGGCGTTGATGCTTTCTCGATTCGCCGAGGACCTGGAACCCAAAAAAGGACCCCATCGTCCCATGCGCTTTCAGAAAAGGGAAACTGCGTACATTGGAGGAGAGGTGGCGGAAGAGCAGGAGGATGAGAAGGAGGAGGAGAAACAGCAGCAGCAGCAGCAGGAGCAGGAGTTCAAGGAGCGGGAAGAGCAGGATGGCCAGAGGAAGGTGGACGAGGAGAAAGGAGTGGGGCGACAAAGATGAGGAAGCACTCGGATCCAAAAAAGTGGCCCGCGCTGGGGCGAGAGTGCCATTCTGAACGACGGGAGCAAAGCACAGATCATGAAATGTGGCCCACGCTGCAGAGGGGACACCATCTCGAGTCACCGAAAACATTCCGATTGACAGAAATATTGAAACCATCAAATGATGCAATCTTGTGTGTGTAAAAGAAAATCACTCGCTCTTTCTCCCTCACACGCGCACACACACATACACACTTTTGGGCGGTCGCGGCCTCGCGCGCAGCGAAGAGGCGGAGTACGTCGAAAGCGGCGGGAGCGAAAGCGGCGGGAGCGACACACACACACACACGTGCGCGCGCGCACGCACGCACGCACGCACGCACGCACACACGCACACACACACACATACTCACGGATAGGGCGGAACACTTCCAGGACGTAGTCGGAAGCGAGTAGTACTCATACTGAGTAGTTGGTTGTCCAGAGGAGAGAGAGAGGAGAGAGGAGGGAGATGGGAGGAGGGTGGGCCGTCTGCGGAAGCAAGGTGCACGACCTTGTCAGCCGAAAAAGTGCCACGCTCCTTAAGCGCCAGCGTACCAGGCCGGGAGGGAAGAGGCCTTCTTTTTCCCGCCCCTCCCCACGGAGCGGAGCCGCCGCCGCCCGACTCTCTCTGGCCTGGAGTGCCCTGGTCCACTCGAAGACCTGGTTGTCGCGGTCCAGGCACGGCTCCGAGGCGGGCACGAGCCCGGGCACGTCGCGCCAGAGCTCCCGGCGCTCGGGCAGCGGGGGCAGGTGGTACCACCGGTCCACGTCGCCGCCGTCATCGCACCGCCACGCCACCCAGTAGGCGTGCGGGTCGCCCCCGCCCACGGGCCGCCCGCGCTTGGCCACGGCCCGCGCGCGCGGGTCCCACGCGGAGGCGAGCAGCCGGCCGCCGGGCCTCAGCACGCGCGCGAACTCCCCGAGGGCGTCCCGCGACTCCGCGCCGGGAAGGTGGTGCAGCACGGCGCAGGAGAGCACCTGACGCGAAGCCAGGGCGAGGAGAAAAAGTCGGGCGAAGATGAATCGAGAATCTCGGAGAGATCCGGCGGCTCGGGAAGGCGTCTCGGGCGCCTGGCGGCCTTCTCGGAGCGTTCCGGAACATTCTGAGAGGGGAGCAAGCAATGACATAGACATACAAACTCAGAGGTCCGCGCGGATCCCAGACATCCGCACGGACCTCCGAGTCTTTATGATTGTGCCATTGTTTGTCTGCTCCCCTACAGGAGAGCACCGCGTCCACGCAGCCGGAGGGCAGCGGGATGTCCCGCACGTCGGCGTGGATGAACTGCGCCACCTCTAAGGTGCGGCCAAGAGGGGGGCGTCCAAGGGGGTTTTGGGTGCGCAAATCATGGCCGGCGGAATGTGCGCGGCCCAGGGGGGGGGGGCCGGGGACGTCATGAAACAAGAAGAGGCGCCATGAAATATCGGGGAAATAGTATGGCCTCCGCCATGATATCCACCCCCACTTGGCCGCCCCCGAACCTCGGCGCAGCGCTCCGGCCCCAGCCGCGACCGGGCGGCCCGCAGCATGCCCTGCGACAGGTCCAGCGCGAGCACCTCGCCGAAGCCGCCCTGCTCCAGGGCCGCCGCCACGTGCCTCCCGTCGCCGCATCCCGCCACCAGCAGGCGCTCGCCGCCCGGGCTGGCCGCGAGCCAGTGGGCCACGAAGGGCCAGGGGAAGCGGCGGCTCTCCGCGAAGTTGGCGGAGAGGTCGGATGCTCATGCTGACGGCCCACCAGACCACCCCAACCACACCCAAAGACCCGAATTTCGGGTCAGGGGGGTTACTGGTTCCACATGTGGTTTTGTCAGTGTTCCCCGACCCCCCCTCCCCTGGAAATGGAGAGCAAATTACAGCCCTCGGGTTAGGTTGGGGGTGGTGGGTGGTGACATTCTGGGGACCTTCCCAGAGCCACTCGCTCCACTCCTGCGCCGGAGCTGCGCCGAAGGTCCGTCGGCTGGAGTCGAACTGGAGTCGAACATATCTGTCAGGTGGGCCCCAGGAATCGAGTAGGGGATCGACTACAGAATGGATCTACCCCAGACTTGATTCTCTCGTCGAGTCGACGACAGATACGCGGACT
>CAUYUJ010001269.1:22500-45000 GCA_963575745.1 Prorocentrum cordatum
AGGCCCCCGAGAAGCCCCGCAACGGACACGGCGAAAGAGGAGGACGAACCTACAACAAAGACACGACGGCAGCAAGACGGAAAATGGCAGGCAACACACGAAATCGGAAGCCGCACGTGTCCTCTTCTGGGGGTCGGCGGAACGGCGTCAGCCTCCTGAATAAATAGATCCTCCCTGTCGCACCCCCAGACTTGTCGTTGGGCTGACCGGGTGTTTCGCTTGAGACCTCCTCACAAAGTAAGATCCTGAAGCTTGAAGCTTGCACGAGTATCGAGGATGGAGGGCGGGTCGGTTTCAGAATATGGCTTTCGCCTTGGCGCCCCGTACAACTGTCTTGAAAGTTCGCAGCAGCTTCAAGGATGTCGCTCGCGCCCTAGCGCCGCGCACAGTCGCCTTACAAAATTTGCAGCAATGTCGACGATGGAAGGCGGTTCCTTCTCAAACTGTGGTTCTCGCTTCCGCCTCGGGAACATTCGCCTTAGAAGTTCGCATCCGTTTCGAAGACGGCAGGTGGTTCCTTTTTCAAAACGAAGCTCTCACCGTAGCCTCGCGTGCAGTCGTCTCAACGGCCTGCAGCAGCTTTAACGATGGAGGGCGGTTGCCTTTTCAAATGTGGCCCTCGCCTTGGCACCGCGCAACATTAGTTTTCAAAGTCCCCAGCATGTTCAAAAAAGGGGCACGGGTAGCTTTCAAAATGGCTCTCGCCTTAGCGCCGCGCACACTCGTCTTGAAAGTTTGCAACAGTTTCACAGATGAAGGGCACATCTCTCGTCAAGTGCCCCGCGCACATTCAGTTAAAACCTTGCAACAGATGTAGGGACTGAACACAAGCCGTTTCCGAAAAGTGGCGCTCGCCACATCAGCCGCGCACATTCGCTGTTCCTAACAATTAGAAGTATGAGGCACTGCCCTTTTTCAACATGGGGTCTCGCTAGAGACTCCCTTTTTAAGTTCAAGACCAGGAGCTTCATCACACGCGGCACTGCACTGATGCAGGGCGGCTGCTTTTCTGACCCCAAGCATAACCTTGTGCCACAACTACTACGATGGAAGGGTCGTTTTTCGACAGGGTGATCCGGCTGGACACCTCGCGCATATGTATAATCTCATCCTCGGCTTCTTGCCAAGGGCACAAAGCATGCTCCCAACACGGGTGAGCTCCCTCCTTTAGAAAGTCTGATCTTTGCCTGGACCGCAACGCTTGGAGGCGGGCGCTGAGAGAAGCCTGTAGAGCCCTGACTGGCAAGTCTGTCGAGCGGTGCAGGCACATGATCTTGTTATGATGATGCCTGCTCTGATGGCTTTGGGGAATGTTCAGGAACGATGCGCTTCGCCCCAGGCAACGGCTCCTCAGCATACGTGAAGCGATGATGGAGGTGGGCATGCAGGAGGGCGGAGGAGTGATGGCAAATCGTGCTCAGACGGATGCCGAATCCGTTGCACAGATTGCGGGGATCTGGTCAGAACATCTGGTCAGCCCCCTGGTCACACACCCAGGGCATCTGGGAAGCCAGGGATAGAACATAGCCCGCACACGCTGCGAGCACAAATGAGAGGGCGGTGGAGATCGGCAGCCTGCGAGGCCATGAAACGCATGTGAGGAGGCCCGCTTTAGGCGACTGATCTCTGTACACGACGAGCCCGCCACGGGCGCCGACTCTTGCTTCCTCCCAAACAGTACTTGCACTTCGGGCTTCCTACTTCTCTTCTGAGGAACTGCGCCTGAATGGCGGCCTGGCGACTATGTGCTCGCCGTCGTCGCCTCGTCGCCGCCCGTCGTCTGGGCCTGGGTGGCGGTCTGGCGGCTATGTGCTCGCCGTCGCTGCCCCGTCGCCGCCTCGTCGCCGCCCGTCGTCTGGGCCTGATTGTCGGACTGGCGGCTATTTTGTCACCGTCGCCGGCCCGTCGCCGCCTAAATTGCACAACGTGTATTGCACCACACATATTCTCCTGTCTAACAGAATAGTATGATATATTCTCACCCTGGGCTTTACTACCCTCCCTGGGACAATACGATATACATACGACTCAGCCCATCGTTCATTCCAAATATGAACTCACAATACCCCGCGCGGCCCGCGGGGTGTCATTATCGCCTTCCCGGTCTCATCAATGCTGGATAAAACTATACCAAAAAAAAACGTTTAGTTGTATATCGCAGAACTGCGCGCGCGTTTGCAGAAAACTCCGAAAACCATCCGTGTTTCAACATGTTCATCAACTGCGACCAAGCGAGCCTTTCGCGCGCGCATGTCGAAATCACTCGAATGTCCTTGCGCGCTTGTGGGGCGGGCACGATATCTGTCAAATAATACCACGTTGGCCACCCGCGCCCGTCGGCTGCGCGCGCATGTCGAAACCCTCCCAAAACCTTCATCACCGACACGGAGACACCATCATCGTCATCGGCGTGATCAGCATCGGCGCCGTCAATGGCCTTACCATCGTCATCGTCACCATCGTCAACAGCATCGCTACTATCACCATCACGTCTGCCGTTGTCGACGTCTTCATGGTACTGCGCCCGCCCGAGCCACCAACTCGCATGGACGTGCCCGCGCGTCAGCGCGGTCTGCGAGACACGTTGGGAAGTCCCCAGCGGTCAGCGCCACCGCGGCCGCGTCGGTCGCGCCAAACTAGCTAACCACTCTGCGCGCGAGCCTGCGCGCGCTGGCGCGGCCGCAACGATGGGCCAGCCAGTGCCAAGCTGTCATCGCAATCGCAGCCGTATGGGTTTTGCAAGCCACGTTGCGGATAGATGGGTGGGATGATTGCGCGCAGCGGGTTTGACAACTTCAAGCTCTGCAAGGTGAATTTCACCACATAGTTTACACCACATAGATTGCACCACATAGATTGCACAACATAGACTGCACAACATAGACTGAACCAATAGATTGCACCGCATAGACTGCACCACATAGATTGCACAATTTAAATTGCACGTCAAGTGCACCGCAAACATCGCGCACCACATAGACTGCACCGCATAGATTACACCACATCTAGTGGACCACATAAGTGGCGCCGCACAGATTGCACCGCACAGGTTGTACAACATAGATTGTACCACCTGTACATGGCACAACCTAGACCGCTCCAAAATCTATTGATTGCAAACGTTTGGGGCCCACGCCGGCCAACAAATTGCGCAGCGTGGGCGGCTCGCGGAAGTCGGCGGCTCGCCGGGCGAGCCGCGGCGGCAGGCCGCGGGTGGAACGCGGAGGGGCCGCGGGTGGATCGCTGAGCAGGTCGCGGGTGGGCCGAGGGACGGGTCGCGGGCGGGTCGAAGGGCGGGTCGAAGGGCCGACTGCGGGGCGAGCCTGGAGCTCGGCACGCGGACGTCCCCGAAAGTCCGCCCGGGGCGGCACTGCCGGGGGCGTGCAGGACCGGCGAGGCCGACGGCGGGGGGGAGGGGCCAGCAGCACCCACGGCACCGCTCTGCGCCGCAGAAGCGCACCACGGCCACGCACGCAGGGGACAGCACGAGGCCGCTCGGCCCCCTCGCTCGGACCATGCACCAGGGCTGGGCCCAAACGTTGTTTTTCGATTTGTGCTCGTTTTGTTGTTCGTCTTGCTCTGCCTGTTTCCCTGCACCTCCCTGCCAGAGCGAAAGACAAAGCACAGACGAAGTCCAGCAAACAAGCGTTTTAGGTCCAGCCCTGTCACACACCTGCCCTGTCCCTCCGGGCGCTCGATGCCGTCTCGGCCTGTTGCCAGGCCCAGGCCTAAAAAAGTGGAGCCCCCTCGCCAAAAAAGCATCCAGTTGCCAGGACCAGGGCGAGTAGTCGGGCACTGAAGAGCGTGGATACCCCAGCGGCCCCGTGCGCCTCAGATTCAGGTGCGCGGGGTTGAAGAAGGAGTGCGATCTTCGATACTTCACATACAAGAAGTGGCCGCAATTCGGTATGAGCATCACGGCGTACATCGACCACTGGTTCGACCACAGAATGAAATGTACCAGAGTCGCGTTCAGAAGCAGCAGCGCCGCTAACACTAACGCCTCGAGACAGATGCACCAAATGCAGCTGAAGAGCACGGTGGCGAAGAGAGAAACAACCGAAGAGTTCTACGCATGGGGTGGCAGAGAACGACAGCTACACCGAGGGGGCGAGAAGAGGGTAAAGATCAGGATGGTCTTGCTGTGGCGAAAGAATCGGGAGCGGCCAAGAGGGGGGTGTCCAAGAGGGGGGGGTGCAAATCATGACCGTCGGCATGTGCGCGGACCAGCGGAGGGGCCAGGGACGTAATGACATAAGAAGAGGCGCCATGAAATCTGGGGAAATATCATGGCCCACGCCATGATATCCAACCCCCCCTAGTCATCACCCCCCTCTTTTCCGCCCCCGAAAGAAAGAAGATCAACGATGAACGCATGCGACAGCACATGCGGAGAGGAGGCCGAGAAGGAAGAGGTCCCCATCGCCCTTGAGAATCGCCCGGCGAGTGGCAAGTCTGCCACCGTGCCCCCTGGCACGCTGAGGCGTGGGAGAATGCCGAGTGCTGACTGGTAGGGTTTCTGTGCAAGTATAAGGACCTCCCTCCTCCTCCTCCTCCTCCTGCTGCTGCTGCTCCTCCTCCTCCTCCTCCTCCTCCTCCTCCTCCTCCTCCTCCTCCTCCTCCTCCTCGCCTCCTCCTCCTCCTCCTCCTCCTGCTCCTCCTCCTCCTCCTCTTCCTCCGCCTCCTCCTCCCCCTCCTCCTCTTCCCCCTCCCCCAACGGACTGCGGCAGGCATCCCCCCCCCTCGTCCGAGGTGCCCCAGACGCCCCGACGCACGCCCCCCTGGCGCTCTCCCCTGGGCGTCCGAGATGTGCCGAAGATGGCATCCAAGACAGCTCGGGCGGCAAGCTTCCAAGGCCGCCAAAAGACGGCCCAAGATGCCCCAACATACAGTGGAGGCTAGTCCACAAGAAACCTTTCACAAGAAACCCAACCCTGAGACCCCAGGACGTCCACTGATTCTTGGTGCGGGAACGTCACGCTCGCTTCCCATAGCAAAATCATCGAAATCCAAGAAATCCAGGGCACCCTGGATGCAAGCAGGATGTTTCTTGGCATGGGCCCCCACTGTACTGTCTGAGAGAGCCTCAAGACGGCCCAAGATGGCCCCAGGACTGCCGAAGAGGCTCAAGACGGCCCAGAGAGGGTTCGAAGAGAACCTCCAGCAGGGCCCGTTGTCATCAAGCTCTTGATGGATGTTCGCCTGTGTTCGGGCTTCCGTGAGCTCAAGATGGCCCCACGACGGCCCATGAGGGCCTCAAGATAGCCCAAGAGGCCTCCCAGACGGCCTCAAGACAGCCCAAGAGGGCCCGTGGACCAAGCTGGCCCAAACGGGTCTCCAGGGGGACTCAAGACGGCCTGAAGAGGACCCCATGGACGGCCCAAGACGGGCCCAAGACGGCCCCGAGGGACCTCGAACACTTCCCCACAAG
Organism: Prorocentrum cordatum; assembly: GCA_963575745.1. NCBI lineage: Eukaryota > Dinophyceae > Prorocentrales > Prorocentraceae > Prorocentrum > Prorocentrum cordatum. Next base: position 27,932 of record CAUYUJ010001269.1, read on the forward strand.
AGCCCAGGAAAGCCCCAAGACGGCCCAGATGAGGTCGATGAGGGCTCTTCGAAAAGTGAAGACACGAGGTGACACATGCGACGGCCATCTTACTCATCCTCATCACCTCCACCAGCCCTGTCCTAGGCATCCTCCTCGTCAACACCAACACAAGCATCGCCACAGCGTAATCATCATAATAATCAGCAACATCAGCATCATCATCATCATCATCATCATCATCAGCAGCAGCAGCATCATCATCATCAGCAGCATCATCAGCATCATCAGCATCATGAGCAGCAGCATCATCATCAGCAGCAGGATCAGCATAAGCATCATCATCAGATCACAATCATCATCAACAGCAGCATCGTCATCATCGTCGTCATCATAATCGTCATCGTCATCGTTCAGCATCGTCATCGTCGTTAGCACCGTCATCATCATCAGCAGCAGCAGCAGCCTCAGCATTGTCATCATCATCATCATCATCATCATCATCATCATCACCATCGCCACCACAACCACAATCACCACCACCAGCAACGCCATCATCATCATCATCATCAGCAATAAAGATAAGAATGAGTATCATCATCAGAATCATCATAAGCGTCATCATCATCGTCATCATGATCATCATCATCACCACCACCATCATCATCATCATCATCATCATCATCATCGTCATCACCAGCATCATCATAAACAACATCACCATCGTTGTCATCATCATCACCATCGTCGGTTGTATCACCGTCTTCACGGTCATCGCCATCGCCATCATCATCGTCATCAGCAACATCGCCATCGTCGTCATCAGAATCATCCGCATCGTTTGACTGGTCAGCATGATCATCAGTAGCAGCATCAGCATCATTACCAGCAGCACCATCATCGACAACAGCGAACACAACAACAACCAAAACAACATCGTAATCGTCAGCAGTATCGTCAGCGTCGTCATCGTCGTAACCATAAGCATCACGCCACAAGCATCATCCTCATCGTCATCATCATCACCAACAGCGTCAGCAGCATCAGCATCAGCATCAGCATCATCATCGTCCTCATCATCATCATCATCATCATCATCATCATCGTCATCATGACCATCCTCATCATCAGCAGCATCATCATCGCCGTCGACATGCTCATCGTCATGATCATCATCATCATCATCATTATCGTCGTCATCATCATCAGAATCATCATCATCAACAGCGTCATAATCATCAGCATCATCATCATCATCATCATCATCATGGTCGTCATCATCATTATCATCATCAGCAGCATCATCAAAAGCGTCACCATCATCATTATCATCATCAGCATCATCATCATCATCATCATCATCGGCCTCATCATCGTCATCATCATCATAGTCATCATGACCATCCTCATCATCATCATCATCATGAGCATCATCATCACCGTCGTCATGATCACCGGCATGATCATCATCATCGTCGTCATCAGCATCAGAATCATCATCATCATCAACAGCGTCATAATCATCAGCATCATCATCATAATCATGGTCGTCACCAGCATCATCACCACAATAACCAGTATCATCATCATTATTGACACTGTCATCCTCAACATTATCACCACCTCATCACATCGAAACCCAACCCATCATCATCCTCATCATCGTCGTCGCCGTCGTCGCCATCGCCTTCATCATCATATTATTCAAACCCCTCGTCCGGCACAGTCTCCCTCCTATTCCTGGTGTCGTCATCTCCTTATCTTCTCATCGTCATCATCATCATCATCGTCGTCATCATCATCATCATCATCAGCATCACCATCATCATCATCAGCAGCAGCATCCGCATCGTCATCGTCATCGTCGTCGTCTCATCATCATCATCATCGTCATCATCATCATCAGCAGCAGCAGCAGCAGCTTCATCATCATAATCAACATCATCATCGATTCGGGCAGATAACTCTGAGAATTCTGGACTGGCAGTGGCGGGACTTGCCGCAGGCAGCTGGATACTATTACTTGTTACCGATCCCGACAACTGCAAACAAAGGTTGTGCGATATGGCCGACCAGGTCGCCCAAAAAGCCCCAAGGACGGCCGAAGTGACCCCAAAGATGGCCCCCTGACAGCCCAGTGGCGGCCAAAGATGCCCAATGAGGCTTCGAAGGTGGCCCGACAACCCCTCCAAGATCTCCAGGAGGGCAGGAAGAGGCCCCTAAGAACGCCTCAAGGGCACCTGACGTCATCCGAAGAGAGCCCCAACGATGCTTTCCCAAGCGCAGTGGCGGATATGCGCGGCAGCGCCACACGGTGCTCGGCGGCATGTCCACATCCAAGCCTGTTTCAAACACAGTGCCAACTACTCTGCTGCCGATACACACCGACATGTATTTACACACATATTTGTAAATTAATATTTATATATATATCAGCCTGCCAGAGCCTTCCCCGCCAGCAGAGACCTTTTTTCTGTGTGTGGTCGGAGGCGATCCGCCTCAGCTGGAGGCATGGCGAGCCGACGGCACCTGTTTGATATCATACAAGGGCCACTGCACGCACACACACACATAGCGCTGAGAGAGTCGAACGGGGCAGCGAGAGCCAAGGGAGGGGGGGAGAGAAGACTATGGAAGCGTTGTACCGCTTGACGGCGGTCGGGCTTGCCTAGATGATTCACGTGCGAGCACTTACATCAGCCTGCCAGAGCCTTCCCCGCCAGCAGAGACCTTTTTTCTGTGTGTGGTCGGAGGCGATCCGCCTCAGCTGGAGGCATGGCGAGCCGACGGCACCTGTTTGATATCATACAAGGGCCACTGCACGCACACACACACACCAAAACTATGGAAGCGCTCACGATGCCAGAAATACTACTGGCCTACAGGCCGAATTCATACAAAGCGAGGGCTCTTTTGTTGGCAATGGCATTAGCGAAACATTGACATAGCTTAGCACACATCTTGCTGGGGTAAGGTTCGGCGATAGACGTCAGAAACTTGTTGTCCTGCCTACCGCATAAAATCATATGAGGCTTACCAGTACGAGTACAGATTCCTTTACACGAGCGGCACCGTCTCTCGGCATCGCTCAGGTCCACAAAAAGAGAAACAAAACGGGTTCGCTTTCTCCACGGCTTTCCCCATTGACAGAAATCGGTGACGAATTCCCGGGCCTCTTGCCACTGTCTTATGCGGAGGAAGGGGGGAGAAACCCAGAGGCGCGAGGAGTGGGGGTTCTCAAACACTACTGGGATGCGCAACCGTTTGCACAGCAAAAAGATGGAGTGGCAGAACCTCAACATTGCATTACCCTCATTGACTTTTCTTTGATCTGCGGGCGAGAGACCGGGCAGGCCCATCACGTGTTCAGCACTTCTCAAGGCGGGCGGCCCGCTGTTGTCTGACCTGCGGGCGGAAGACCAGCTTGCACAGAGAAGACCGATCCAGACTGCCCGCACCATGCCTGCCATGAGCCATCCACGGATAAGCTTTTGATTGCTCGGCTTCAGCAAATCGAAACGGTCGCCACGCATGATGTCCCATTCGAAGATGGGTATTCCTCTCAAGAAAGACGACTGGCGCCACGCTTGTGAGAAGTGGCCGCTGCCCGAGAAAAGCTCGAGCGCGACGCCTCGTCGTGACCGCCTGGCAGAGGCGCCGAGCAGCCGGAGAGGATCACACCAATCCGTTCTCGGCACGCGCGGGCGTGCAGCAGCTGCTCGGACGACAGGCGGTGCAGCATCTCGGTCACACGGCCTCCCTTCTCGTAGCGCCTCATGCTGGCACTGCTGAGCCATCTTCCTCTTTTTTGAGCGTCGGCGATCAGCCGCCGTCCACTCGCCACCTCGTGGCTCACCCCGCCGTGGCGCAGCTGGTACAGATGAGCCACGCCCAGCGGGCCGTACCCCAATGCCTCCACCGCCTTTGCGAAGCCGTTCGCATACTCCACGTATGTCATCGGGAACAGCATCCCCTTGGAGCGGCTGAGGAGGCAGGCCCACACCTGGTCTAGGTCGTCGTACTCGGTGTTGTCGAGAACCATCGCCTCGTCGAACACACCAGTCTTGCTCGGCTGTCCCATCTCTTGGCGATGGAGCAGCACGCTCCACCTGCCCAGCCTCCCACGTTCTGGGGGAGAGGCGGGACCAGCTCCTCCCGGCAGAGCGACAGCACGTCGCACGGGCGGAGGTAGAGCACGAACTGGAGCATCACGGCGATCGGCATGTACCAAGGGACCCCCATGCACACCATCTCGTTGGCGATCGCGGCCACCATCAGCAGTGGGATGGGCAGCCTCGACCGCTCGGGCGCTACCTTGCAGAACCCGATCTGGGCTCGCCGCGCCCGCTGCAACTCCACGCCCGACTTCGACACGTCGAGCCATCGGAAGGCGGCTGCCGCCCTCGTCTTGCTGAAGTCGCTCGCCGAATGGCCCTCGAAGAAGAGGAAGGTCGAGTACTTCGCCAGCGCCGCGTCGCGCTGCGCCAGCGTCCGCAGCTCCAGCTGCTCGGCCGCCGCCCAGCGCTCGAACTCGTCCATCAGCGTGTTGTACAGCGCCTCCACGGGCTTCGACACCGATCGGGCCTCCAGGAAGGTGCGGCCCTCTGAGGCCTGGTAGGCCTTCGCCTCGGGCTGGCGCGCCCTCCTCTGGGCGGCCCGCTTGGCCTTCGCCTCCGCCGCTGCTGTCGGCCCCCGAGTCGCTGAGGGCCCAGAGGCCGCCGTTCGGCTGAGCTGCCCGCTGCTCGCCGCGGGCGACGCTGCCGCCGCCAGGGCAGGGCGGTGCAGCATCGCGCTCTGAGTTGCCGCGGTGTCCCGACCTCGGGCTGCCTGAATCGGATCCAAGACGTGGTACGGAACCGAGGAAATGACGATGTAGCGCTGATGACGTTGGTGGTGGTGCATATATACGTGATGGCTCATCTGCTGGGTTTAGCTCGCTCATGATCCATCGTACGCTTGGCATAACATTTGCTCCGAGACATAGTGCGCTCCATTGTCTGCAGATGCGATTCATAGGTGATGACGACGATCTCCCCTTCGAAAACATCAGAGCGATACTCATAGCGTCGACGATGAATAGTAGCTTTTTGCCAAAGGATCTCCGACGTCGGAGCTGGTGCTTCAGGGCCCAGAGGACCGCTCTAGCCTCGAGCAGGGGCATGTGTTCGGACTTCCACCAGCGGCCAGCAGACACAACTCTCCATTCGCCTTTCATGAGTTCAGGGCTAACTTCTCTGAAGTCTGAGGAAGGGGTACAGCTGTCTGGCCATTGGTTGTCCTTCTCCTGCGATCGCAGCCTGCTTTGCTGCAACTCGCAGTGCAGTCGAGCCCGGGCGCCGAGCTCCTCACTCTTCGAGAAGCGCCAGCGCTCGCTCACCCGCCCGGCAGCTGCAATGAGCGGCACCGCCCGTTCCCCCTCTACGACGCCGCGACCCCACGGCGACGCGTCGCTGACACAGACCGCGTCCGACCACGTTGCCCCGAGATCACGACGCAGCAAAGGGAGTAAGGAGGACGCCCATTTCAACTCCCTCCTGACGGCAGGCCAGAGCGCAACCTCCCGCTCACGATTCTGGCTGACGAAGGCATAGACGGCCCCGAAAACTGCCAGGAACTCACGGCGCAGCAAGCCGACGAAGGTGAGGTGGCCTATGATGATCTCGACCACACGGCCCGACACCCTCGGGCGGCGCAGCACCTCCTGGATGCCCAGCCGCAGCCTCCAGAGGCGAAGCCGACTCGGCCCCACCAGGCTGGTGTCGGTCGCGAACTCCCAGCCGAGCGAAGCGCCGCCCTGGCTCACCTCGACCCCGTGGGTAGGGAGCCCCTTCGAGCGGAACAGGGCGTCCACCCGCCGGGCAGCCTCTGCCACAGGGCCCTGCTCGCCAGCGTATGCCACGAAGTTGTCCACGTACTCCGTGTGGACCATCGGCTGCATGGCTGGCACCTCGGCCCCGTCGGACATCCTGGTGGCGGCCGAGATCCCCTCGATCTTGTCCACCATGGCTTCGTGGATGATCTGACAGGCCATCAGCGCTTGATTCCAGCCCATAGGGATCACCTTCAGGCACGGAAAGACGACTCCATCACCGTCTCCACCAACGTCGCGGGCGCGAAGGCGAGGAAGGGCGAAGTACCCGCGGAACTCAGCCGGGAGCTCCAGCGTGTAGAAACAGTTCACGATGTCCACTCCGCCAAGCCACACGGGCTCGCCTGCGTCAACCTCGAGCATGGCGAAATTTTGGCCCGTGGCCAGCTTGACGTCTGGTGGGTCAGCAAAGTGAGAGTTGGCCCATCGGGCATCAATGATCATACGCTGTCTGCCATCCTTCTTGTGGACCGCGAACACACCGACATCCTCCTCGCGGTGCGTCCTGTACTCGATAAGACCGCACGCCTCAAGCCGCTTCACCAACTTGAAGTATTCACGGCGATTACGAAGGCGAGGATCCGTGAAAACCTTCTTCACTCCCGAACTCAACTTACGCTGCTCCGCCTCCTCTTTTGGCAGGAGCTTCTCCTGTAGGATCCTTGTGACTTCCACACCAGCTGGCTCATCCAGTTCCAAAAGAGGCACCGCTCGGTGACCTCGCTCAGGAAGTGCCAGACAGTCAACATCAAGGTTGGCCAGGGTCGCGGGCTCGCCGTCGTAGCCCCGGCGGGCCAGAAGCTCTCGCAAGGCTTCCTGGCCTGAAAGCCCAGGAGGGGGGCGACCCACCTCCTGAGCACACGAAAGAAGACGATCGAGCACCATCTGCTGGCCCTCGGTGGCCTGCGCCTCCGGCGCGCCGCGGTGCTGCGGCCCAGCACTCATCTCGTTGAGCGACTCCACCATGTCGCTCGCCCACTTCAACTCGTGCTGATGCGCATGGAGGCGCTGGCGTGAGCGTCGTGACAGACTCGGTCGTGTCCACGCCGAAAAACTGGATGGCCCCTGGAACACATCAGGCAGCGGGAACAGGTCGCGCTGCCGACCGTCAGTAGCGGGCGGTCCAAAACTGTGGGCAGCCTTCATGTCCGAGGACGCGGCAGCCGCCCGCTGGGGCGAGGGAACGAGAGTCCCCTCGCCGGAAGCCCGACCAGGCAGGAGGCCTGATCGGGCGGCCTTCTCGTAGGGCTAGCGGCCCGCCGCGGCCCGCTCCTCGCGGGCCTTGCGAACCTGCTTGAGCACGCTGGCGTCGCGCTCCACCTCCTTCGACACGTAGTCCAGGAGGTCGGGGGCCACCATGATGTCCCCGAACTCCTTGTGGCCCCCCATGAAGATCTGGGCCTCGTCGTAGAGCCCCACTCGCATGAGGCCGCCACGGCCCTTGCCCTTCTTGTCCTTCTTCTCCTTGCCGTCGGCCTCGGCGCCGTCGCTGGACCTCCCGCCGCCGCCCATCTCGGAGTAGCTGTACTCGATGAGTTGGGCCTTCCTGATCATCAGCTCGAAAGCCCCCAGGCTCACGACGTCCAGGGCGTCGTACGTGAGGGCCAAGTCCACGGCTTGCATGATCATGAGATGCTCACCGACGCCCCAGAACTCGGACTTGAGGCCGTGCGTGTGCTCCCAGAAGCGGTGCCAGTCAATCGCACCTCCGTTGCGGCGATTGATGAACTTCAGGCACCACAATGTCGTGCGAGGGCCTGGCACCGGGAAGTCCACGAAGTTCACCTCCTGCACGGCATCCACTGCCGCTCGGAACACCGCCTTCACTCTCTGCCCACCGATGGTAGTCACGGTCATCAGCCGCGCGTCGCCTACCGCCTCCGCCCCGGCGAACTCGATCTCGGCGCCCTGTGGCACGAAGGCGAGCAGCACCCACTGCGGCGGCACCCCCTGCTCCTGCATAGCACGCGTGCCCTGCACAATGGCCTGCGGCAAGAGGGCCACCGCCTCACCGCGACGAAGCCCAGCCCGCGTCTCGACCGCCAGCCAGCTGCCAGCCTCCCCCTGAGCGGGCGCGGGTGCAACACCTGCGGCGGCCGCCGCGCCAGGCGCGGGCGGCCCAGGGGCAGGCGCGGCGGCTGGTACCCCCGGCGGCGTCGCGCTGCCGTGCACCAGCGCGGGGAGCGGCGTCACCGTAGTCCGCAACGCCATGGCGTGGGCGGTCGCCTCACCTGTCCACTGGGCGATCTGAGCCTCCGTCGGAGCGGCGGCGAACCTGTAGCACATCGCCCTCGTCACACCGGGTGGAGGTGGCCACCGCTCCGTCGCGAAGCGGATCCCAACCACGTCTGCATTGGCAGGTCCGTACTCTTCATCATACACTTGTCCATCTGGCGTGACAATGAGGAACCTAGTCGCCGATGACGCCAGCACGCCGAGCAGCAGCCTCTGGTGCCACAGCACCTCCGGCGTCGCGTACCATACGAAGGCCCAGGCCACCGCCGCCCGGACCGCCTGTGCCGCCACTCCCAGCCCTGGCGCCGCCTGCAGGGGCAGCGGCCCCAGCGGGGCTGCGGCCGCCATTGCGCGCGTAGCCGAGGGCGGCGAACGTCGAGCTGGCCGCGAGCAGCAGCACCGTCCAGGCCCACAGGCGGCTGTTGCCCGCCAGCACCTCGGGGTCGCTCACCCCGCACGTCGGCTCGGGGAGCGGTGGCGCGCCTGGGCACGCGGGCACCGCCGGGCACGGCGGGCAGGCCGGGCACGCGGGGACCGCTGGGCAGCTGCCCGCCGAGACTATGGCGGCGGTGCCCAACGATCGAACAACCTCGTAAAAAAGGTTCAGCCCGAAATCCATGCCATCTGAGGCCCCACTTTGAGCCCAGAGAAGACTATGGAAGCGTTGTACCGCTTGACGGCGGTCGGGCTTGCCTAGATGATTCACGTGCGAGCACTTACATATATATGTGTGTGTATGTATAATCCCACCAGCCCTTTGGACGACAGGTGCTCTAACGAGGGCCTCTTTCCTCTTCCACAACCCCTCTTCCCTTCGGAGAGGGGAACCCTCCCCCTCCCCTCCCTGGGGTTTTTTGGGGAGGGATCGCGAGGTGTCGCAGGCTCCTTTTTCGGCCCTTGGGAGGGCCATGTTTTGCCACCCCTCACGAGGATCGTGGCCCCCGAGGGGGGAACCTAAATCGAATTCCCCCCCCTCTTTTGACCGACCGCCTCCAAGATGGCCCCAAGAGGCGCTCCAGGGCTCCCAAGAGGCCCCCAAGAGGGCTCCAAGAGCACCCCAAGAGGCCCCAAGAGGGCTCCAAGAGGCACCAGAGAGGCACCCAAGAGGCCCCCGAGCGGCCTCAGAGAGCCCAATATGACCTCCAAGATGGCTCAGATAGCCCAAGCTGGCTCAAGATGGCCCCAAAGATGCTCCAAATGGCCCCAAGACCGCTCCAAGACGGCTCGAGATGGCCACGGAGCCTCCCAAGCCTCCCTCGTTGTTTGACTATGCGTGCCTCTTCCTCTCTCCCCCCGTCAACTCTCATGGGCATCGTTTCTGGATGGGCTGGTGGGGACGAGAGGCGTCAAGAGTACGTGCATACGTGTATATATAATATACTATAATGTCGCCAGGTCTGCCGACATCCAGACTCGACAATCATTTGTGTGAGTTCGCTTCGCTAGTTTCGGTGCTATGTCAGTCGCCAAACCCAGCAAAAACATCAAGCTCAAGATTGCCGAGTGACCTAGAAGACCGCCACCACCTCCACATCCTCCGAATATGAAAAACGCGCCGGGGCCGCAAGAGCGAAATAACGACAAACAAAAAAACGATAGCCGAGCTTCACTGGGATGGGTGGCATGCATATCACCCAACCCTGTGAATCCCCCCTCAAAAAAGGGGACCGGCCACCAACTCATTCTCCTATTTACTAAAACGTTACCTGCATCTTTCCCGCTGAAACTGATGTTACCTGGAGCTTTACATGTACGTGCACCTTCTCAACATATGAGGAAGAGCGATCAAGACGGAGGGCGGGTTGAGCAATTGATGTGTGTGTGCATGCATACGTTCACATACCAGTGCAACTATGAGTGTACGCTTACGTACATGGTTCTCCTGCGCACGCACGGTCGCGTCCAATGACTGCTCACACCCCTCTATGGCCTGCCCCCTGCAAGGAGAGGATGGAACCCTGGCCTCATGCTGTTCCCATCGTACTTGAGGACTACATCCGAGAAATGATTTCGAGAACCCAGAGAAGTATCGAAGCAGTGTCTGCCCGACACGCTGGCGAAGTACCGAACGGGAATCACCTCCCAGGGCCCTAAAAAAGAAAAACCTTCCATTCTGCTGCTGTCCTGGTGCTCGAAATTCCTCCTGGCGATCAAAGCTAAAGTCGGCTGGAACATCACAACCCCGGCCGTGAATGCCCAACCGATCCGTCCACTCACGCCTCGAAGAGCGAGGGAACTCGGGGCGCGGCGCGTTAGGTCGGGCATGTCCTTCTCCCTAGAGGCGGATTTTGGACAACCAAAAACAGGGTGAAAAATAGTCAAAACATCGTTCCCAGAGTATTTTTGGACTATTTGTGAATATTCCTCCTGGAGAGGGACATGCCCGACTTAAAGCGGCGCGGGGGGGGGGGGGGCGGGCACCGCCGCCGAGCGAGCTCGCCTCGCTCCCTCCCGTTCCTGGACTGCGCGGGCCTCCCCTCCGACTCCACCTCTCGGCGGCGAGCGGGAGGGGGGGAATGCGAAGGAGGAGGCCCAGGGCTGGACCTAAGCGTTGTTTTTCGTTTTGTTGTCGTCTTGTTGTTCGTTTGGCTCTACCTGCTCTCCTGCACCTCCCTGCCAAAGCGAGAAAGAGAACACAGCCGAAGTCCAGCAAAACAGCGTTCAGGTCCAGCCCTGAGGAGATCTTCTCAGAAGGCGGCGGAACTTCTCAGAAGTCATCGCGCATTCCGAAAGGTTTTCTGTCTCCGGGGAACACTAAGCAAACCTCTCAGAAGGCTGGGAGCCTTCTGAGGAGGCCCGCCCCTTCTGGCTTCTCCCCCTCGCCCGCCGCCGAACCTCTTTCTCGGCGGTGGACAAACCTGCCTTTAGGAAACCTCCCTTTAATGAAAACGGCCTGGGACCGAAACCGACGGACCTGGACCCGCAAAAATGACGGCCGCCGCGACGCCCTCTTGCGAACCGAAAACGACCGATTCGCTAATCAACGTGTCAGGGTAGGAGGTCTGTCCACCCCCGACTTTCGGGGAGACGTAAGACTCGTGTTCGGGGGACTCGGGTTGGCCTAACGGGGCCATCATGAAAATAACGATGGCCCAGTCTGAAAATTGGTGCGAGCTCAGGCTGTAAACGTCCCACGAGAACTGGACCGTCAAGATCCGGGACGCGCTCGTCAAAAAACGTCGGCAAACCCGAGTTCCGGAGCACTCGAGTCTTACGTTTCCCTGACCCTTATACGCCTCCCCTGCTCTTCGTGCTCGTGGGGTGGCAACCAGTCGCCTAAACCCCCCGATCGGCTACACGTAAGAGCGACCCTAGGCAAGAGTGACCTTCGGTGCGCGGTCTTAGGGGGGGCGCGGGGAGGCCAAAACTGAGCGCGCACGCAGCCGCTACCGCTTCGCGCTCAGCGACCGGGGGACCCCATTGGGCCCGCACCAAGGGTCACTCCAGCGAAAAGTCACTCTTACGTCTAGTCGACCCCAGGCGACCACGTGTCAGCCCTACCCCTGCAGCTCAGATTTCCGAAGCACCGGCGGGGGCTCAGAACTTGAAGGATGGTTGCAGCCAAAAGAAGGTACCATGCCCCAGCGTCGAGTGGACCCGCAGGGAGTGCCCAGAACCCCAGCGTCGTGATTTGTTTACAACGTCGACCCCCAGAGGTCTGTACCCCTTGCCCGGGACTGGTTTGTCATCTCGAGTCGTTTTTCCCAACCATCCTGTGGTGCTGGGTTCTCGTTTTGAAAAGACAGCGCCCCGCGTCTCCCTCACTCCTTCCTCCTCTCCCCTCCCTCCTCCATCGTCATCATCATCATCATCATCATCATCATCATCAGCAGCATCAGCATCATCACCATCATCATCATCATCATCATCAGCAGCAGCATCATCATCATCATCAGCAGCAGAATCAGCAGCAGCAGCATCAGCATCATCAGCATCAGCATCACCATCAGAATCATCATCATCAAAATCGTCAGCTACATCATTATCATCGTCGTCATCATTATTGTCAGCAGCAGCAGCAACATCAGCATCAGCATCAGCATCAGCATCAGCATCAGCATCAGCATCATCATCATCATCATCATCATCATCATCATCATCATCATCATTATCAGCAGCAGCATCAGCATCATCATCATCAGCATCATCATCATAATCATCATAATCATCATCAGTATCATCACCATCATCACCATCATAGTCATCACCATCATCAGCATCAGCATCATCATCAGCAGCAGCATCATCATCATCATCGTCGTCAGCAGCAGCATCAACATCAGCCTCAGCATCAGCATCAGCATGGGCATCACATCGTAATAATCGACGTGATGATCACCATCATCGTCATCATGATCGAAGGCACACCCATCGCGCATTTCGTGGCCCCATGGGGAGCTCCACCGAAGGCCCCAGTGGCGCAGCCCGCATGCGTCCAAGCCACCACATGCCGCACACTCCGCACACGCTTCGTAGCCCATAGGAGCTCCAACAAAGGCCCCAGTGGCGCAGCCCGCATGCGCCCGAGACGCTCATTTCGACTCGAACTACTTACACGTTTCGTGGCCCCATAGGGAGCTCCACCGAAGGCCCCAGTGGCGCAGCCCGCATGCGTCCGAGCCGCCCACTTCGGCACACCCCTCACACGCTTCGTAACCCCATAGGGAGCTTCACCGAAGGCCCCAGTGGCGCAGCCCGCATGCGTCCGATCCACCAATTTCAGCACACCCCTCACACGTTTCGTGGCCCCATAGGGAGCTCCACCGAAGGCCCCAGTGGCGCAGCCCGCATGCGTCCCAGCCACCTATTTCAGCACACACCTCACACGTTTCGTGGCCCCATAGGGAGCTCCACCGAAGGTCATTGTGGCGCAGCCCGCATGCGTCCCCGCCACCTATTTTGGCACACGCCCCTCACACGCTTGGTGGCCCCAGAAGGATTACAGCCTCGTTGGCAGCGCCCGCATGGCGGCCGCGCCCCCTTTCGGCACACCCCTCGCGCGCTTCGTGGCCCCAGAAAGGTGGTCCACCGAAGGCGACACTCAGAACGACGGTACTCACATCTGCACGTGCTTGGTCCTCCGCCGAGCGAACTTGACGGCCCCGGGGGCCCGGCCAGGGCACCGGGAGGCCGAAAATGGCGACTCGACCTCCCGCCATGACATTCTGTTCATAACGCGAGGGGGGCCCGGGTGGAGGCTCGCAAAAGGCCGCAGCCCTCCCCTCGTCCCCGTCCCCGCAACCTCTCGAGCCGCCGACCAGGCCGCCGCTCGGATATCGCAGGCGAGCGGGCCAGGAATGCTGGGGCAGGGAAGCGCAGCGGGGTGGCCCTGGCCTTGGTGCGCTGCGAGTCGCCCAATACAAATGCCACGGGTGATATCAGTTGCGTGAAGCTGGTCGGCGAACACGTGTTCAACGTAGCCATCGCCTGATCTCTTATCCACCGCGACTCTCTTTGCCTCGGTCTCTCTCTCTCTCTCTCTCTCTCCCGCGCTGTCCCGCATATCCATCCCTCTTCCTCGCTTTCCCTCTCTCTCCTTCTCTCCCTCTCCCTCTCTCTCTCTCTCCTTCTATCTCTCCCTCGTTCGCTCTTGTTCTGACTCTCTCCCTTTCTCTCACTCCCTTGCTCGCTCTCTCTCTCTCTCTCTCTCCCTCTCTACAGCCCAGCCCAGCGTCTATCCCACCCCGGTCAGAAAAGCATATACCATTACCGAGCCCTTCTCACATTCTCACTGCACTGCTCCTCCACTGCTTCGTTTCGCTGACCTGACTTCCTTTCATTCCTTTGACGGCCCTCTTTCAACAGCTAACAACATCAAAGCAAACTCGGTTGTGCGGCAAGATTACCACTCACTGCTTGCTACTTCAAAGTTGCATTGCTACGGCTAATGCTGGAACCTGCTTCGACGCGGGCAAGCACTCAGTGATATTGAGAGAGAGAGAGAGATGGACTGCAACTCTTGACCACGAGCCTCGTAGTACCGCCCCTTGCATCTCACCACTGCTCCGCGTGGGTATGGACAATTGTCAAATTTCCACTCGGCTGGCTTCGGAGATACATTTTTGAGTCTTGTAAGATCTGGTATCCATCGCCATTCTCCAAGCATTCGAGCCTGTTGCAGCACCTGCGCGCCGGGAACGCCAGAGAGATTGCGTGCGCGGCGCTTCCCCAGACCTCCGACGGTCGGTATTTTGCCCATACAAGGCACCCGGATCTCCTAACTCGGAGGCGAGCGAGGGGGGAAATGAGAAGAAGAAGGCCTTCTCGGAAGGCAAGTTGTCCAAGCCTTCCCCGAAGACAAGAAAAAGCTTCTCAGAAGGCGCGAGGGCTTCTGATAAATCCCGCCGCCTTCTGAGAAGCCCTTCTCCTTCCTTTCCCCCCCCCCTCTCTCGCCGCCGACTCGCTCCGCGCACCGCTCTCCGCGATGCGCGACTCTCTTCCCGCCCTCGCGCCCCCTCGCGCCGCCCCTGCCTTTGAAGCAGGGCCACCGCCCTGGCCCCACCAGCGACGCGCGAAACGCCACGGCCCCCTCACCTCCTGCTCCTCCTCCTCCTCCTCCTCCTCCTCCTCCTCCTCCTCCTCTCCTCCTCCTCTCTCCTCTTCCTCCTCCTCTTGCTCCTCCCCCTCCTCCTCCTCCTCCCTCCCTCCTCCTCCTCCTCCTGCTCCTCCTCCTCCTCCTGCTCCTCCTCCTCCTTCTGTTCGTCCGAGATCGTTATCTGAAGGCCCCGGGGCCCGAGAGCGGACCCAAGTAGAAAGAGCGGTCGACCCCCCCCAAAAAAACGCCAGCATCGCACACAAAAACGGGCACGACGTGTCGGAGGTCTGGTGCTGGCGAATCGGCACGCGACGGCGGTGAGCACGAAGAGTATGGCAAATAGGCCGGCGACCACAACGACGCAGGAAACGTATATCGTAGAGTATATACGATATTATACATAATTGTAGGTGCATGATATATGATATGTCCTGTAAAATATAGCAGCATATAATATAATGTAACATAGTAGACTAAAATATAATACACTATATTTAAATATACCATAGTGTAACATATTATCATATACAGCAATATTATATAATAATAGTTAGATATTATATACTTATATATCAAAAATTGATTATTATACAACTTCGAATAAGATGATATACTATAAATGGCGTGATCTCAAAGAATAGATAATATAACCTAATAATATCAAATACAATGTGGAAAATCATACAAACAATAGAATACAATAAAATATGATATAGTATAAGATGATATGAATTAATTTAATATAGTATGTTAACCTGAAATACACTATGTAATTATTCAATACAGTATAATGTACTATAATACAATGTAGTATAATGCACTGTGGTTTAACATAACTATAGTTCAAATTAGATATAATACAGTAGAATATACTGATATGCACTGAAACATAATATAGCACAATGCAAGTTAATGTGTTATAGTATGCTAGTACACGGTATACTATAACGTACTACAACACATAGTATACAATACATAATGTGTAATGTAATGAATATATAATATCATTTATGACGCATAATGTAATATATCATATATACACATACTATTGTTATATATACATATATATGTATATCGTATCAAATATAAAAGAAAACAAATATTATATATGGTACAAAACATTTAATCGAATGTAGATACATATATAAACACACTATCTCTTGGGCACTGATTGAATCCGCCGGCCCTGTCGGCGTGCGTGAGAGGGGCGTGTCTGTTCGAGTCGTCGTCTCCCTCAGTCGTCGTCTCCGTCGTCCCCTTTCTCTGCACCCTCCTCGTCAAGCTTGTCAGCGAGAGAAGAATCTAGCAATGTCGTAATCGAATCGAAGGGAAGCCTCTTTCCTTTGATCCCTTCCCCGTCGGGGCGGGGGGTAGGAGAAGATCCCGGGGGGGGTCCTGGTGATGGGGGTCCAGGGGAGGAGTCCCGCGGGGATAGGGAGGGAGCGGTCAGATACGCATCCCCCCCGTGGAGGTCGTCGAGCCTCAGAAAGTACCAAGACAGGTCAAGAGTGCCCCAAGAGGGTCCCCAATCGCCAAACGAAACGCCTTCACACCCTCCAGACTGCCCAGGAGGCCTCCAGGACACCCCAAGAGCACGCCCCAACAGGCCAAGTTCATCGATTTCCCGCTCGTTTGTTTTAATATTTGGGCGTTCTCGCCTTTGAACTTCCCGCCGCTCCAAGACTGCGCAACAGGCCCCCAAGATCGCCCCAAGACGGCCCAAGAGGCCTCCAAGAGGGCCCCAAAACAGAGCAAGGACCCCAAGACAGCCCAAAACGCCTCCAAGACGGCCCAAGAGGCCCCTAAGACGGCTCCAAAAGCATGCCCAGACAGGGACCCGAACGGACATTTCGAGTTCTCGGCCCCGAGAGGCTCCCAGGAGGCCCCAAGAGGTTCGAGGCCCACAAGAGGCCCACAAGTGGTCACGTCCCCAGGAAGCCCGAAGAGGCTCTGGGGCTCCCAAGAGGCCCCAGAATTCCTCCCCAGAGGCCCCCGAGAGCCTTCCGAAGAGACCCCAAGAAGCATCCCTGTGGACTCTGGCCCACGTCAGCGTCGTCGTCGTCGCCGCCGCCGTTGTCGTCATCATCGTCGTCGTCTCCCTGAAGGGTTGGCAGCACCGGCCGTAAGGCCTTCGCAATTTCATCATCCACAAGGCAGAGACCGCTACGCCTGCGACTGGCACTACCGGTGACGTAAGTGACGTGTGTGCGGCGACGCAACGTGTTGACATTGACTGACTCGACTCTGGGCTGTTGCCGACGCTGCGAGGCGGGCGACGAGCGCAACTATGGCACTGGGAGTGACACAATTATGAGCAAGCCCACATATGAATGGCCGCACAATAAGAAAGTGTCATGATGCCTCGGATCCGAGGCAGTGCAACTCAAGGCAAAAGAAGCTCAGGAATATGTGGAAAGTCACGAACACAGTCAAAACCACACAGCGCGACGT
>CAUYUJ010001269.1:52500-57500 GCA_963575745.1 Prorocentrum cordatum
GAAACGTAGCACGAGCACTGATAATTCGCAGGAAGCCAATAGCAGTAGCAACAGCTGTCGCAATAGGAGAACTCATACAGTAGGGTCCCGACCACAAGAAACCTTCCACAAGAAACCGGATGTCCGTTGATTTTTGGTGAGGGAACGTCACGGTTTCCATCGCAAAAACATCGACACTCCAGAAGCCCACGGCAATTTGGAGGCAAGCATGGTGTTTCTTGGCATGGGTCTCTACTGCAGAAGAATTCACAAGAGCAACTCTTGCCACCAGCCCCGTACGGCCGCGGCCCGCCCGAGGCGAACCGCTGCCAGGCACTGGGCCGCTGGCAGGGGAGCGTCTCGGGCGCCGCTGGGGGCGCTGCGATGCTCCCGCGGCCGATCATTGATCGGCTCGCCACCCCCACGAAGAGGAGGAGGAGGAGGAGGAGGAGGAGGAGGAGGCCATCCATCCAGCCAGCCAGCCAACCTTGCAGACGTGCTGCAGCGAATTTTTGCGCGGAGTTCTGCCAGTGCAGAACAACCCGAAACGGCGAGCGAAAAACGAGAGAATTTTACGCGGATTGTTGGTGGTCTTCAATTCCTGGCCAAAAAATCCGCACGAAGTTCACTTCGAAATCCAGAGCGAAATTCTCCAGAACAGTCCAGGCCATCCCAATGTTTTCCAAACGAAATCCGCTCTGTGAAGTTGGCGCCATGACAAGATGAAACAGCCAATCCAGGGAGGGGGGACCAGGGGGAGAGGAGAGGAACTTGAAAACAAGCAAGTGCGGTTCCCTGGTGCCGGCCTCGGCAAAAAAAGAGCGGCGCCAGAGAGGAGAAAGGGGAGGGGGGAGGAGGCAGGAGAGTAGTGCAGAAGGAAAAAGGAGGAGATCGGACAGGCAAATGCAGCTCCTTGTGGCCAGCCTGCACGAATCGGCGCTGAAAACTCAGGGAGGCAGGGGTGCAGGGAGGTAAGGTAGGGAGGAGAAGAGCAGACTGGACAGGCAGCTGCGGCTGTCTCCGGCTACGATGGCAGGCGCCCACAGAGTCGAATCGATAAGTCGGATCGGCGATCGAAATGGATCGGATCGGCGGAAATCGGCTGCCGAGTCGGGAAAAGTCGAATCGGCAGAAATCGGCTGCCTGGTAGGCCTCCATCAAGAGATCGGAGCCCAGATCGGAACTCAAAGCCGAATCGGATCGGGATCGGAAGCCATCAAAATCGCCGATCCCTTGTGGGTCTCCAGGCGTGCGAGATAGTTTCCCCCCCCTAACGCGCCCCCAGGGAACCCCAAACCAGAGATTTGACCACCACCCTGGCCCGGGGCGACCCTGGACCGAGCGCGTCATGGAAGGGCAGGGGGCCCCAAAACAGGCTAAGACGGCCCAAGAGAACCCAAAGACCGCCCAAGACACCCAAGATGGCCCCAAAACGCCCAAGATGGCCCCATGACGGCCCCAGGGGCCGCCAAATCGCCCCTAGAGGCCTCCAAGAGGCCTCCAAAGAGGACCCCACGGGGCGACAATGATTGACGTTCCTTTGTTGTTGTTCGAGGTTTCTGGGGTTTTCGACCTCGCGGCTTTCCGCTGCGCCAAGACCGCCTAAGACGGCCCCAAAACCCCTCCAAGACGGCAAGAAACCCCCGACACAGCTCAAGGGGGACCCCGAACGGCCCAAGAGGCTCCGATGACGGCCCAAGAGGATCCCAAGACGGGGCCCAGAGAGGCCCAAAATGGGGACCAGGAACTGACAAATCTGGCCTTCCGCCCCAAGACGCGCCCAGGAGGCCGCAAGAGGGCCCAAAGAGGCACCAAGAGCAGAGGCAACGTGCTCGTCGCACGGTGCAGTTCCCTTCTGCACCAAAGAAAGAACTTTCAAAGTGGATTTCGGGCAATGGTAGACTGCATCACTTCTATGGGGAATTTCGCATCTGTCAAAGCATCCACCGAAATAAATATGAACTGCCTGGCCTCGCTCCGATGCATCGCCTCCTCATCTGCAAGGAGCCGATTGGCAGCCTCCCCATCATGGGACGACCTCGCCTCATCGCCGAAGGCGGCGTCGAAAACTGCTCCGAGGCACGCCCCGCCTGCCACGACGACGTGCTCAATTGAGCCGAGGGGGGCCCATCGAGTCTTGATCGCTATCCCTGGCGTTTTGCTGCACATGAGGCTGGCTGCCTCATCGTTGAAGCACTCAGCGCACGTATCCCAGATGAGCCGACCGCTCCTTGGCACCCCCTAGATGTTCGCAATCGCAGCATGCCTCGACGCATATTTGGATGCATCAGTTTCGCCCAGTGCGAAAGATTCCACGACTGCGCAGAATGCGCCCATTATCAAAGAGCACTGGTGTAGCAAATCAAACTGGGATACCATGGCGACATTGGGAACGTCACTGAGATATCGCAGAATGGCCCTGAGAGCCGCCACATTGTCCGCAGCGCCATCTAGCATCAGCATGAATATCTTGGGATATGCCAGCGGAGAAGGTGGGGAGCCCCACGATGGACAGCTGACCGACTGGAGTTGCTTCGCCACGAAGCGTTCGAGCCCCCCTGCGGTCGAAGCCCTGCAAACCGCAACAAGACATTTGCGCAACAGCGTGGAAGTCGCCGCGCACAAACGATGACCACGCAAAATCCCGCCTGCCCCTTGGATTTGCGCACAGCGCCTTCGTTCGCAACGCCCCCCCATGCACGCGCGCACCTCGCAGCCCGATGCGCCGCCCAGGTCGCCCAGCTGAGAACATGATGTCATACATATTGGCTGAGGCGAAACGTTGCGCCACGCACGCCGCGTGCTCGAATAGCACGACGATACTTTTACCGCTGAGCCCTCCTCGTTCCGCCCCGTCGCCGAGAATGGCAAGCACGGACGCGCGCGACGCATGCCCATGCATGTCTCTCTTGAGGGCCAGCGTGCATCCCCCAGGCAAAGATACTGATCGTTTCCCATTCCCCAGACCCAATACACCCTTCAATTCGGAAAGGTCCGTGTCCCTGGCGATGGTTTTCAATGCTTGGTTGCGTTGGACTTCAACGATTCGAAGGCGCTCGGCAAGGCGGGCTCGGTCGGCCTTCAGCTCAGCGCGCACGGCATCACTGATGACCAGCTGCTCTCGAAGCCCACCCCTCGCGACCGAATCATCAGCGTACTTCGCCAGGGCAGCCAATGAACGATCGCCAGCGAAGCCATCACTTATAGCTGCAAGTCCTGCAGAGGGTCGAGACGACTTGCTCGCCGCAATGCGCGCGACGACCTGTTCCTGGCCCCACGTGAGCGCCAGACTGCACAACGTTTGAAACGCAGCGTTCGGCTGCCCAACTGAAACTGTCAAGCTCGAAGCGTCTTCCAAGCATTTAATGCGAGCCCTCAAGGTCGCACCAGCGACGCCGCGATCTGAGCCAGTTCGGCCCCCGCTGAGAAGCCTCCGACAGAAAGCTACAACACCGGCGCCGCGGAACACGCCAATGTCAGAATGCTGAGATACGAATCTGCTGATCTGCCAGAAGACTGCCGGGGTTGGAACTGCCATGACCCTGGAGCCAAAACGGCTGCGGAAGGATGAGGAGGAGGAGGACGTGGGAGAGAAGGATGAGCTCGGTGGCAGGAGGGGTTGACCAACGTCTTTGGGGTTACGCTTGCATGTTGGATATCGCGGGCGTTTGCGTTCTGGGGGAAAGTGGTATCGCCCTGATTGCGAGGAGGTCCCTACACGAAACGCTACTTTGTTGCTGGTCAAGCTGGGTCTCACAACAGAGCACGGCATTGAGCGATTTCTTGCGAGTCGGTCTCAAGCGACAGCGGATAACTTTGTTGTGCCACGAGATGGCGTCTCATCAGCACGCATTGGTACACGTCGCTATTGCAATATAACTCAGGGGATTGCAAGCTTGCATTTATTTGCCAGGGCGCTTAGACAACTTCGACTACAAGCTCTCGTTGCGAGAGTGTCTTAGAAGATGTGGGCCCCCCACAGGTTCTGAGACATTCTCGCAATGCGGGCTGCCATTGCGAGGATATGTCATGCAGCTGTTGGCTCTCACTGCGCGGATGTCCCAGGCGTCGTTGCACGCGAAACTTGTTCCTACGCACCAAGAATCGGCACAGAGCTCGCCTGGTTAAGCAAGGCCGACCCGAATCATCAGTGTCCTTACTAAGTGCCACGAGGTTACGCAGCGACGCAACTAAACACGTAGAGTAATCCATGACGAAGCGGCCTGCACCCACATTGGCCCCACCTAAGCGGGACACGGAAAAAGCGGAACGCTGCAACTGGAGCTCACTGCACGCTCCCATGCACCACGCCAGTGTCATTGGCGAAGATGAGGTTGCCAACGCGAAGGAACCTGGGCGGATGCACAGGCTGCGCGTTGCCGATGGGGACGGGCGGCGGCTGGGCGGCGGGCTTGGCGTTCGGCTTGGCCTTGGGCTTCGGGACTGCTCTTGCCCTTGCAAGCTCCCTCCACTCTGGACAAGCGCTTCCTCGTGTCTTTCACCTCCGTGGCTATCCTCTGCTTCGCGGCCCGCCAGCACGTGATCTGCTTTGTGAGGTACACAATATTATTGTCCCGCCGAGTTTTGATCTGGTTCGAACGCTTCCGCTGGGCCCTGACATGAGCGACTGTAACCTCAGGCCTCGGCATTCCGAATCGGGAATCGGTCCTCGAATGGATTGGAAAGGCCAGGGGCGATTCGCATTCAACCGCTTGAAAATATGTCAAAGGCTGCGGAGTGGCAAGAAGAGGGTCGGCGAGAATGAACTGGTTTCGTGAAACCTGGTATAAGGTTTCGTGCTTTCGTTTCGTTTTCATGGGGGCGTTTGAGGGGTCCTTGGAAGTCCTGGAGCGTCTGGAAAGCTCATGGGGGGTCCTCCCGCTCCTCCATCCTTCCCTACTTTTCCTTCTCCGCACACTACGTTTGAGACGCGGTGCACGAGTCTTCAAGGCTTCGGGGAGGTATAGCCCAAAGCGCGACAGTCAACTCCCCAAGTCGCCGAAAATCTTGAGTTACAACCT
>CAUYUJ010001269.1:60000-66734 GCA_963575745.1 Prorocentrum cordatum
CCGCCCCAAGAGGGCCCAAGAGGCCCCCAAGAGGGCCCCAAGACGGCCCAAGAGGGCTCCAAGACGGCCCAAGAGGCCTCCAAGACGGCCCAAGAGGGCCCCAAGAACGCCCCAAGAGGGACCCCAGGGGGGGAACACGAAACAATATTTCGAGCCCTCGGCCCTCAGAAGTCCCCAGGAGGCCCCAAGAGGCCCCTAAGAGGCCCCAAGAGGCCCCCAACAGGCCCTCAGGAGGCCCCCAAGAGGCCCCCAAGCGGCCCCAGGAGGCCACCCAAATGCCCCCCCGAGCACGCAAGCAAGTGCCAGCGACGCTACACTATGGGCCGGCGGAATGAGCGAAGCGATTCAATAACATAATATTACATCACATTACATTACATTACATTACATTACATTACACTACATTACAATACATTACATTACAATACATTCCATTCCATTACATTACATTACATTACATTACATTACATCACATCTCATCTCATTACATTACATTGCATTACACTGCACTACACTACACTACACTACACTACATTACATAGATACATAGATACATACATACATACATATATACATACATACATACATACATACATACATGCATGCATGCATGCATGCATGCATACATACATACATACATGCATGCATGCATGCATACATACATACATACATACATACATATATACATATATATACATGCATACATACATACATGCATGCATGCATGCATACATACATGCATACATACATACATTACACTACATTGCATTACATTACATTACATACATACATACATACATACATACATGCATACATGCATACATACAGACATACAGACATACAGACATACAGACATACAGACATACAGACATACAGACATACAGACATACAGACATACAGACATACAGACATACAGACATACAGAAATACAGACATACAGACAAACATACACACATGCATACTGACCGTCGACCCTGCGTGGTCCTCGTGCGCTTGGCCTGGTGGATCGCTCGAGTTTAGGCGCCTCGCTCAGTGCGTCTGCGGATCGCACGTTCCTTCCTCAACGCATGCGCGCAATTCAAGACCAGAAAATTGGTGCTTGCAGTGTACCAGGTCACTTCCGTTGGAATTGATTCTCGATTTCCCACAGCGCGCTGCATCGAAACGAGGGCTACTCGTGGGGGAAAGCGTGTGCGTGTACATGTGAACGTGCATGTGCACGCGCACGTGCTTGTTCATACGCATGTACAGTTGCAAACATGTTTCTGTATGCTAATACATGAGCATGAGCTCGGTCTACATTGCCGGCGTAAAGGTCAGGGCCACCATGGAACAATTTGGAAACTATGTCGATGCTGCCCTAGAGCGGTGGCGGGACTTGCCGTGAGAGTTGGCGCATACATTTTTAAGAAAGAATAACGGCAGAGAGAGGAGGTGGGGGGATAGGGAGAGTAGCAACTGCAGCAGGAGCGGATGGAGCAGGAGGATTATGCAAATTTGGACTCTGCACTTGGACTTGGAGGTCGCCGGCAAGGACGGGAGGGAGGAGCGGCACCAGGAACAGAAGCAGGAAGACCAAGAGCTAGACATGGATGAGGGTGGCAGATATAGCGGAAGACGGAGGAGGGGACTGTAGGAGAGGGAGGAAGCCGAGAAGCATCAGGCATGAGTTTTGACTGCATGGATGCCAGCCTGCCCCATCAGCAATCGCCTGGGCCCTCGCTGGAATCAGCGCCACAAACCACCATGCGGCCACATCCTCCATGCTGTACTGAAGACGTGGCATCAAAGTCTACCAGAGAGGTCCTGCACGCCCAGCTCGCTCTCGAACGCGCGCAGCGGGGATCCAGTGTAGAGCGCCCAGTCGCCCCACGCGGAGCCGGTCAAGCCGTCCTGGAAAAACATTCCGATGATAGCCATCATGGCAAGACGACCGTTGGCGATCTCTGCCGCCAACTTCTTCTGCTTCTCCCCGGCATCACTGGACGTCAGCACCTTGAAGCCGAAGTCGCCTGCGGCGGCAGCGGTGCCAGCGGACTGGTCCTGGGACAGCTCGCAGAACGCGCCGTACGCCACGATCTGCGCCCAGCCCGCCGCGGGAACCTTGGAGATCGCCCGAGCCCGTTCGGGATGTCCGCGAACTTCAGGCCAGCCGAAGGCGACAAGTAGCCTGGCAGCTTGCCGGTGATCTCGGGCGTGATGTAACCCATCGTCGCCAGCATGCTCACGCGGCCGTGCTTCAGCTCTGTCTGGCGCCTCCTGGCGAAATTCGCCGTGCTACCATCCGCCGTGAACCCGGCAGGGTCCCAGAAGCCCACGGGGTCCTGCACGCCCAGCTCGCTCTCGAACGCGCGCAGCGGGGATCCAGTGTAGAGCGCCCAGTCGCCCCACGCGGAGCCGGTCAAGCCGTCCTGGAAAAACATTCCGATGATAGCCATCATGGCAAGGCGACCGTTGGCGATCTCTGCCGCCAACTTCTTCTGCTTCTCCCCGGCATCACTGGACGTCAGCACCTTGAAGCCGAAGTCGCCTGCGGCGGCAGCGGTGCCAGCGGACTGGTCCTGGGACAGCTCGCAGAACGCGCCGTACGCCACGATCTGCGCCCAGCCCGCCGCGGGAACCTTGGAGATCGCCCCGAGCCCGTTCGGGATGTCCGCGAACTTCAGGCCAGCCGAAGGCGACAAGTAGCCAGGCAGCTTGCCTGTGATCTCGGGCGTGATGTAACCCATCGTCGCCAGCATGCTCACGCGGCCGTGCTTGAGCTCTGTCTGGCGCCTCCTGGCGAAATTCGCCGTGCTACCATCCGCTGTGAACCCGGCAGGGTCCCAAAAGCCCACGGGGTCCTGCACGCCCAGCTCGCTCTCGAATGCGCGCAGCGGGGATCCAGTGTAGAGCGCCCAGTCGCCCCACGCGGAGCCGGTCAAGCCGTCCTGGAAAAACATCCCGATAATAGCCATCATGGCAAGCGACCGTTGGCGATCTCTGCCGCCAACTTCTTCTGCTTCTCCCCGGCATCACTGGACGTCAGCACCTTGAAGCCGAAGTCGCCTGCGGCGGCAGCGGTGCCAGCGGACTGGTCCTGGGACAGCTCGCAGAACGCGCCGTACGCCACGATCTGCGCCCAGCCCGCCGCGGGAACCTTGGAGATCGCCCCGAGCCCGTTCGGGATGTCCGCGAACTTCAGGCCAGCCGAAGGCGACAAGTAGCCGGGCAGCTTGCCGGTGATCTCGGGCGTGATGTAACCCATCGTCGCCAGCATGCTCACGCGGCCGTGCTTGAGCTCTGTCTGGCGCCTCCTGGCGAAATTCGCCGTGCTACCATCCGCTGTGAACCCGGCAGGGTCCCAAAAGCCCACGGGGTCCTGCACGCCCAGCTCGCTCTCGAATGCGCGCAGCGGGGATCCAGTGTAGAGCGCCCAGTCGCCCCAGGCGGAGCCGGTCAAGCCGTCCTGGAAAAACATCCCGATGATAGCCATCATGGCAAGGCGACCGTTGGCGATCTCTGCCGCCAATTTCTTCTGCTTCTCCCCGGCATCACTGGACGTCAGCACCTTGAAGCCGAAGTCGCCTGCGGCGGCAGCGGTGCCAGCGGACTGGTCCTGGGACAGCTCGCAGAACGCGCCGTACGCCACGATCTGCGCCCAGCCCGCCGCGGGAACCTTGGAGATCGCCCCGAGCCCGTTCGGGATGTCCGCGAACTTCAGGCCAGCCGAAGGCGACAAGTAGCCGGGCAGCTTGCCGGTGATCTCGGGCGTGATGTAACCCATCGTCGCCAGCATGCTCACGCGGCCGTGCTTGAGCTCTGTCTGGCGCCTCCTGGCGAAATTCGCCGTGCTACCATCCGCTGTGAACCCGGCAGGGTCCCAAAAGCCCACGGGGTCCTGCACGCCCAGCTCGCTCTCGAACGCGCGCAGCGGGGATCCAGTGTAGAGCGCCCAGTCGCCCCACGCGGAGCCGGTCAAGCCGTCCTGGAAAAACATTCCGATGATAGCCATCATGGCAAGGCGACCGTTGGCGATCTCTGCCGCCAACTTCTTCTGCTTCTCCCCGGCATCACTGGACGTCAGCACCTTGAAGCCGAAGTCGCCTGCGGCGGCAGCGGTGCCAGCGGACTGGTCCTGGGACAGCTCGCAGAACGCGCCGTACGCCACGATCTGCGCCCAGCCCGCCGCGGGAACCTTGGAGATCGCCCCGAGACGTTCGGGATGTAGGTCCGCGAACTTCAGGCCAGCCGAAGGCGACAAGTAGCCAGGCAGCTTGCCGGTGATCTCGGGCGTGATGTAACCCATCGTCGCCAGCATGCTCACGCGGCCGTGCTTGAGCTCTGTCTGGCGCCTCCTGGCGAAATTCGCCGTGCTACCATCCGCTGTGAACCCAGCAGGGTCCCAAAAGCCCACGGGGTCCTGCACGCCCAGCTCGCTCTCGAACGCGCGCAGCGGGGATCCAGTGTAGAGCGCCCAGTCGCCCCATGCGGAGCCAGTCAAGCCGTCCTGGAAAAACATTCCGATGATAGCCATCATGGCAAGACGACCGTTGGCGATCTCTGCCGCCAACTTCTTCTGCTTCTCCCCGGCATCACTGGACGTCAGCACCTTGAAGCCGAAGTCGCTGCGGCGGCAGCGGTGCCAGCGGACTGGTCCTGGGACAGCTCGCAGAACGCGCCGTACGCCACGATCTGCGCCCAGCCCGCCGCGGGAACCTTGGAGATCGCCCCGAGCCCGTTCGGGATGTCCGCGAACTTCAGGCCAGCCGAAGGCGACAAGTAGCCGGGCAGCTTGCCGGTGATCTCGGGCGTGATGTAACCCATCGTCGCCAGCATGCTCACGCGGCCGTGCTTGAGCTCTGTCTGGCGCCTCCTGGCGAAATTCGCCGTGCTACCATCCGCTGTGAACCCGGCAGGGTCCCAAAAGCCCACGGGGTCCTGCACGCCCAGCTCGCTCTCGAACGCGCGCAGCGGGGATCCAGTGTAGAGCGCCCAGTCGCCCCACGCGGAGCCAGTCAAGCCGTCCTGGAAAAACATTCCGATAATAGCCATCATGGCAAGACGACCGTTGGCGATCTCTGCCGCCAATTTCTTCTGCTTCTCCCCGGCATCACTGGACGTCAGCACCTTGAAGCCGAAGTCGCCTGCGGCGGCAGCGGTGCCAGCGGACTGGTCCTGGGACAGCTCGCAGAACGCGCCGTACGCCACGATCTGCGCCCAGCCCGCCGCGGGAACCTTGGAGATCGCCCCGAGCCCGTTCGGGATGTCCGCGAACTTCAGGCCAGCCGAAGGCGACAAGTAGCCAGGCAGCTTGCCTGTGATCTCGGGCGTGATGTAACCCATCGTCGCCAGCATGCTCACGCGGCCGTGCTTGAGCTCTGTCTGGCGCCTCCTGGCGAAATTTGCCGTGCTACCATCCGCTGTGAACCCGGCAGGGTCCCAAAAGCCCACGGGGTCCTGCACGCCCAGCTCGCTCTCGAACGCGCGCAGCGGGGATCCAGTGTAGAGCGCCCAGTCGCCCCACGCGGAGCCGGTCAAGCCGTCCTGGAAAAACATTCCGATGATAGCCATCATGGCAAGGCGACCGTTGGCGATCTCTGCCGCCAACTTCTTCTGCTTCTCCCCGGCATCACTGGACGTCAGCACCTTGAAGCCGAAGTCGCCTGCGGCGGCAGCGGTGTCAGCGGACTGGTCCTGGGACAGCTCGCAGAACGCGCCATACGCCACGATCTGCGCCCAGCCCGCCGCGGGAACCTTGGAGATCGCCCCGAGCCCGTTCGGGATGTCCGCGAACTTCAGGCCAGCCGAAGCGACAAGTAGCCAGGCAGCTTGCCTGTGATCTCGGGCGTGATGTAACCCATCGTCGCCAGCATGCTCACGCGGCCGTGCTTGAGCTCTGTCTGGCGCCTCCTGGCGAAATTTGCCGTGCTACCATCCGCTGTGAACCCGGCAGGGTCCCAAAAGCCCACGGGGTCCTGCACGCCCAGCTCGCTCTCGAACGCGCGCAGCGGGGATCCAGTGTAGAGCGCCCAGTCGCCCCACGCGGAGCCGGTCAAGCCGTCCTGGAAAAACATTCCGATGATAGCCATCATGGCAAGGCGACCGTTGGCGATCTCTGCCGCCAACTTCTTCTGCTTCTCCCCCGCATCGCTGGACGTCAGCACCTTGAAGCCGAAGTCGCCTGCTGCGGCAGCGGTGCCAGCGGACTGGTCCTGGGACAGCTCGCAGAACGCGCCGTACGCCACGATCTGCGCCCAGCCCGCCGCGGGAACCTTGGAGATCGCCCCGAGCCCGTTCGGGATGTCAGCGAACTTCAGGCCAGCCGAAGGCGACAAGTAGCCAGGCAGCTTGCCGGTGATCTCGGGCGTGATGTAACCATCGTCCCAAAGCATAGCGCACGCGGCCGTGCTTGAGCTCTGTCTGCGCCTCCTGGCGAAGTTCGCCGTGCTACCATCCGCCGTGAACCCAGCAGGGTCCCAGAAGCCCACCGGGTCCTGAACGCCAAGCTCGCTCTCGAACGCGCGCAGAGGGGATCCCGTGTAGAGCGCCCAGTCGCCCCAGGCGGAGCCAGTCAGACCGTCCTGGAAGAACATGCCGATGATGGCCATCATGGCAAGGCGACAGTTCGCGATCTCCGCCGCAAGCTTCTTCTGCTTCTCCGCGGGGTCGCTGGACGTAAGCACCTTGAAGCCGAAGTCGCCGGCCGCGGCAGCGGTGCCAGCGGACTGGTCCTGGGACAGCTCGCAGAACGA
>CAUYUJ010001269.1:66834-103083 GCA_963575745.1 Prorocentrum cordatum
ACAGGGAACGGGAAGCCGGAAATCAGGAACCGGGAACCAAGAACCAGGAACCAGGAACTCGGCGACCAAAAAGCCTTAATTGAACCAAGGACCTAGGACAGGGAACCAGGAACCTGGAAACTGGGAAAGCGGGGGAACAGAAGAGAGTGAAAGAGAGAGAAAGAGACCTTGAGAAAGAGAAAGAAGGACCTGAAACTGTGTACAGTGATCGATGCAGCAACCTGTTCGTAATCAAACACCAACAGTGACGTACATAGATATGTTCACAGATAATGGTGTACGCAATCAAACAGAAATAGGATACATATGTGTATACATAGGGGTAGCGAGGTGTAGCTTATATACACGCGTATGTCCCTTGTATACCCAGAAAATTATGTAGGTAGTTTCAGGGAGCGAGAGAAGAGAGGGGGAGAGGGAAACAAAGGGAACAGCTTATCAAACGTAAGTAGCTCTATATCTATATACAGAGAAAGAGGGAATGCGAGAGCGAGAGAGAAAGAGAGAGTTTCAGAGAGATAGAAACAAAAAGAGAGAAAGAGGGGGGAGAGAGAGAGAGAGAAAGATATATAGATATAGATATATATATGTATGTATGCATATACATGTACGCATACAAAGGACAGCGACGGGAAGAGAGTGCAAAGGAAAAGATACACAGAGCCAGACACATATACGTGTATGTACACTTGTGTAAAGATAAAGGAGAGAGAGAGAGAGAGAGTGAGAGAGTGAGACACTGGCAGACAGAGAGGCGGGGAGTCAGGGAGACAGAAACACAAAGAGGCCTAGACATTGACGGAGAGACGTAAAGCTAATAGGGCGAGGGCAAGAGCGACGACGATGAGTTGATTGTGCAGCATACAAAATCTTTTGCCCCTCGTCGATAAAGATCCACGTACTCACCCTTGGTGACGCCCTCCAAACACTGCGGCGCACTTATGCTAGAAGCCGTGTCAAGCCGAGATACAATCACGCCTGACAATAGTCGCAGCACAAACACAATCGGCGCTGAATGGCAGCTTCGCAAGAAGAGCAGAATCGATTGGACGGAGAAAGCAGGTAGCGGCGGAAAGACATGCGACAACACGAGAAGAGCATAGCGATGCAAAGCTTTGCACAAGCAGCGATGCGGAGCCTCAAGCCATGCGCGTCCGAAAATGAAGTCACTCTCCACAAGAAGAACCAGATCCGCTGGGCCAAGAAGAGGGTTGTGAGCACGATCAAATGACAATTATAATTATAGAAATTGAAGCGCGATATGTTGTAGTTCTGCAGCAGCAAGTAGCAGACCTCATGTGATGCACCAGGTACTTCAACGACAAAACAAATAGAAACCGAAGCACACAGAGACAGCTGCTGACAGCGCATCGACTCTGAGTGCAGACAGAAACAGAAGGAGAACGACGCAGAGCCGCACGAATGCACGATAACGTCTCAGTGCGTTCGCGAGGCCGCGGACTCTCGCACGATGAAGGACACACGTCACACCACCAGTGCAACACCCCTCCTCTCCCTTCGCCCTCGACCCTCGTCCCCCATGGGGGATGGCATGCGACAAGGAGACGAGGGATGAGACGGGGATATGAGCCGATGGTCGCTACGTGCGTAAACGAATCGTGCCGCGAGCTCGGCAGGGAATCGCCGACGCACGGCAGACCTCCCTCCCTCCCCTGTCCTCACCCTCTATCCTCCACCTGCTCCTCCCCTGCGGCAGCACGCTGAACCCTCGCTACGGAGCAGGGCCTGCGGAGGCGAGCATCTCTGCCGATTCGGCCCGCGGCCGTTCCCTGCGACCCACTCCCGTGCACCGCGTGTGCTGTTAAGTCGGGCCTGTCCCCCTACAGGGGGATTTCGACGAAAAATAAAAAATACCCCAAAAATAATCAAAAAATAATCCAAGAATAATCTGGGGACTATTTTTTGAGTATGTGTTTGACCTTTTTGGGGTATTTTGGGTGTATTTTTTATTTGTCGTCGAAAATCCCCCTGTAGGGGGACACGCCCGACATAAGTGTGCTGTCCGCGCGCCTGCTCCCCTGAAGTCCGCCTCCGGGCCCACCCCGGCATGCTGAGGCGTGGCAAAGTGTGCTGCCTGGCAGGGTGCCTGCTGCTTGTGGACGCCTGGCATGGGCGCGGGAAAAGTGGGCACGATGCTAAAATCACAAATGTCCTGGGTGGGCCTGAGGGTTTCTCCGAAGGGCTTAGGCGACACGTCCTCCTCCTCCACCTCCTCCTCCTCCTCCTCCTCCTCCTCCTCCTCCTCCTCCTCCTCCTCCTCCCCCTCCACCTCCTCCTCCTCCTCCTCCTCCTCCTCCTCCTCCTCCTCCTCCTCCTCCTCCTCCTCCTCCTCCTCATCCTCCTCCTCCGCCTCCTCCGCCCACCAGCAGGTGTTGCCCAAAAACCAACAGCGGCCGCTCTGTTGAGCAGGCGGCCTCGTGTCTCAGAAGTGAACGACGCCCGCAACAGCGCCAGCAGCGAATCCTGTGCAGAATGGGCAGGAACTGCTGTCGGTCTTCGCACCCGTGCTGCCGTACGTAGTCCGGACTACATCAGACAGTGTGGGCGGGACACTTGGGGGGGCTCTGATTTGAGCTGTCTCGGAAGCTTCGGGGCGGTCTGGGCACGAGGCCGCTCGTTCGCGGCTGGTCGGAGGAGGGGGTCTGAAATTGCTCATCTGTGAGGTTTGTGACCCACACACACACATTTTACTATGAAATCGGGAATGTCCACCTCGATCGTATCGAGCAATTCGAACACATCTACAACTACACACAGCAAAACTGCACCTTGTTGCGGGGACCAGGGGTGGCAATCATAACTCGATTTGGCGCGTCGGTCGGTCTGGGTGGACGGACGCCGCCTCGCGACCTACGATGGAATGCGATGGTCGTGCCGACGATGTTGCGTGCCAAGCGTGGAAGCGATCACCACGTTTCACGGCGAGGCTTGGCGGCAGCCGCAAGAAGAATCATAACACGAAAAAGCGCTCACCCTCGGACGGGGAATCCGGCACGAAGAAGAATTTGAAAACGCGGGGGATCGGATCGCGAATTTGTTGCCGGGGCACGGGCGGGGGAGGGAAGCGGGCTGCGCGATGTCGAGGCCCCCAGGCATACGGCTGGCTTCGCTGAACCAGGGGATGCGGGATGTCGGTGGGGAGCGGCCCAGGGGGCGGGGCCTCGGCGATGGGCAGCGCGGGCAGCCGATGCTTCGCGAAAAGGGGACACGTACAAAACGGCACTTAGCGGCCGGGGCGCGGTACACGTTGGGGGCGCGAGTGGCGGCACCCGACATGCACCCCGCCCCGCTGGCTAGGTGTAGTTCTATAAGTGCTCAATTTTGTGGGGATGTCTCCGGCGAAACCAGCACGTACAAAACTACACCTAGTGCCCGGCTAAGTGCAGTTCTGAACGCGCTGGATGTCTCGCGCGGGGCGAGCACGTACAGACCGGCACTTAGCGAAAGGGACGGGGTACACGTCGGGTACGTCGTCGCGCCCCGCCCGCAGAGTCAGGAAGGCAAGGGCCGCTGAACCCCCTGCCGGCCTCCGGGCGGAGGTGTCTGAACGTCCTGGGGCTATCAGAAGGAATTCCAACTGCGGCCTCCGCCCACATTGCTCCCCCTATCAAAGTATCTCGCCTGGTCACTATGTTCGCAATTCCCGCCCGCTGCTTTGCCCTCCCCCTCCCCGTTCTTCCTCTACCTGCCGCCCTCCATTTCCCTGAGCGTGTCGTAGTTGCCCCCGGCCCCTGCGTGGCGGCAAACGCCCGCGCCCCCCCGCAGCTGAAAGACTCACCTTGCGCTCATCCTCCAACCCACTCGTGAGGCGCAAACCTTGATTCCAGACTGACACTGGCAAGAGACGCCGAGGCCCAGGCAAATCCAACTGGCGCGATCGGCCCCCTCGAATGGCGGGCGAACCAATACGTAAGACGATGTCGCAAAAGTAAGTTTGGAATTTCGGGATCCGCGCAAGAAGCTAATCCACTCGCCCAAAGTGTAGTTCCATGCCTGTCCGAGCAATATTCTAAGACCGCCCGCCCGCCCCCCCCCCCCCCCGCTGCTCTCACGCTCGGCCCCGTGCAGCCACCCGTTCCCCGAGACCGCACCGGCAGCCCGCCGCCTCCTCGGGGCCCTCCGAGAGGAACTCCACGGCTTCCAAGACGGCCCAAGGAGGCCACCGATGCTGCCAAGATGGCCCAACCTTTCCGCAAGCTCGCCATCGCTCGGACGTCCATTCCCTGTGCCCTGTTTCGAGTTCGTTAGTTTATGTATTCGCCGACAAAAATGCACACGTCCGAGCGATGCCAAACAAGGCGCACCCGAGAGCCCCTGACAAGCGCCCCGTAGGTCCCAAGAGGATTCCAACAGGGCCCTAAAACATTCCCAAAGACGATCTCCGAGAGGCCCTCGAGAGGCCCAACAAAAATGTGCCCCACGGGTGCTTCAATGGCGTTCGCTTTACACGCTCTTCGGTCGAAGATCAGTCCAGGTGCCGTCGTCGAGGGCCTAAAGGGGCCCACCGAAAGCCCCAAGAGGGCCTCTGGAAGGACTGAAAGCGCCCCCTGGACAGCCCAACAAGGCCCCACGGCACGGCCACGAGGGCCCCAAAACAGCTCGACAGGGCTCGAGACGGCCCAAGGAGTGCCCCCAAGACGGCATGCAGAGGGCCCCAAGGGACCCCCAAGACTGCCCCAAAACGGCACACAAAAAATCCCCACGAGAGCTCTCCCCGAGAGGTGTCACATCTGACGGCCCTGAGCGCTTCGCTGCAGGGTGGCGGACTCGTCGCAGGCACCTGGATACATTTTCCCATTTGTACACCACCACCTCCTCGTCCTCCTCCTCCTCCTCCCCCTCCTCCTCCTCCTCCTCCTCCTCCTCCTCCTCCTCCCTCTGCTGCTGCTCCTCCCGGCCTGGCACTGAAGTGGCGGGCGGTTTGTGCGCGCCAGCATGTCGGCCTGCGCCTGCGCCTGCGAATGAGTGCGCACGCGCGTGCATGCGCACACATGCTTACACGCACCTGCCGCGGACGCCCACGGACACGGGTCCAGGCGTGGAGAGACTGCCGTGTAACGCACAGCGTGCTTCCTTGACTGCGATAATCTTCTCGTGATGCGCGTGCGATACCGAGCCTGCAATCAGCGAACGGCACTTCAAAGAGCGAGGGAGTCCAGCCTGGGTGCAGCAATGAGTGACTTCGCCAAGCCAGTCATGGCTCTCCGTCTGCTGCAGATGCTTCAAGATCGAATCCACCTTTGAGAAGTCGGCTGGGATGTCGCAGTACTGCGACGACGGATGCGGAAAAGGCGATCGTCGTGGAGCGTTGGGTCCAGCTGCTTTCAACCTGGGGACCACCGGCGCTGAAGGGGATCACGAAGTAGGGATCAAAAACGAAAGCAGACCGCACCAGATGGCAAGGGGCAAAGTCACATGCCAAGCTTCAAAGCACTGCATGGTCCGCCTAGTGTCTCCATGCTTTGTCCTGGCCAAGGCAGCCGACCAATCACGGTGAAGGTCCTCCTCCTCCTCCTCCTCGGCCTCCTGCTCCTCCTTCTCCTCCTCCTCCTCCTCCTCCTCCTCCTCCTCATCATCATCATCATCATCATCATCCGCCTCCTGTAGTTCACGCTTTGCTTCCCCCATGAGGAGACAGAGGGCGAGGAAAGGCAACGAGGTTCAGCTCGGTTGATCAAAAGCTGCCAGCTTCCCAAGCTCTGGGGAAGGTCGGATCTTGCCAGAAGTGCCCATGGCCCAAGGTGCCCCAAGATTGTCGCTCCACTTTGGAGCCCCTGGGGCCCTGTTGGCCTCGTGCGGGGTGCTCTGGAGGCCGTGGGGGCCTCCTTGGAAATCCTGGGGGCACCTTAGGCCAGGGGGCAATCCTAGCAACACCTGAGAAGGGCCTCCGCCATGCAAGAACTGGCCGGAAAGAAGGGAAGGAGGGCGACGAAAACCACTCGCGGTGAAGTCTTAAGCTGGCATCGTGAAGAACTCCAGACCAGCCGTCGTGACTATCCGCAGCAGCGGTGCAGGTCAGGGAAGCTCGCGGCACGCCATTACGTCGCCAGGACGCAGAATGACGACGACGACGACGACGACGACGACGACGACGACGACGATGACGACTGCAACGACGGCAGCGGCGACGACGAGAGCAGGGGCGAGGCGCCTGGCTCCTCATCCGGAGGCAGAGGGGAGGAGGAAGAGGGGAAGGGTAAGAAGAGGAGGACCTTCTTCCCCTGAAGAGAAAGATGAGGGGAGGGGCGAAGGAGAACAAGAAAAGGAAGAAGAGGAGGAGGAGGCGCTAGAGAAGTACCTCAACCCTCGCTCCTCGAACCTCGATCCTCGATCCTCTGTCTAAACAGGCGGAAGAGGCTAGGAGAGGGAGAAGACGAGGAGGAAGAAGAAGAGGATGAAAAACGAATGGCAAGGAACATGTGTACTCTACGTCCCATCTTCCCAACGAAGAGAAGGACGACGACGATGAGGAGGAGAAAAACCTCCTCCCCAAGGAGCTCGATCCTCGAGAATTAAAACACTCGACGACGAGACTCGGGGGTTGCCACGGTGCCCCTGGCCCAGGGTGCCCCCTCCTTCTCGCGCCACTTGGAAGCCCTCGGGGGCCTCTGCAAAGGCGCCAAACTTCGCACTTCGCGCTGCGCGAAACGCGAAGCACGAATAGCTTCGCGCTCTCGCGCCGCCCCACAAGGGAGAGGAAAAGGATGAGGAATCGGAGCCGAGCCGCGAAGCGCGAAGCGCGAAGAACTTCGCACCCTCGAGGGAGCCCTGGGCCTCGTGAGGGGTGCTCTGGAGACCATCTGGCCCTCCCTGAAAAGCCTGCGGACACGGTCGGGATAACAAAAAACTACACAAACATAAACAGAAACTTTCGAAGGTCCGCGCGGATTTCTTGACTCGGCGTCGGGCCCCCCACCCCCTTGGAGCGCGGAGCGCGCCAGGTGCGGCGCCAGAGTCCGCGCAGATCCAACTAACCCGCGCAGGTATCCGAAAGTTGATGTTTATGTCGTCTTTCTTCTTGGATCATCGAACAATTAGCCAGGATCACCGTTGGCCGCCCCCGAGTCGGCGGCGCGCCTGGGGGGAATTAAGAGGGGGCTGGCCTTCTCAGGAGGCAGCGGCTTCTCAGACGGCCTCGCGCCTTCTGTGGAGCCATGTGCGGCTTCTGTGGAGGCTTGCCAGGCTTCTCGGAAGGCTTATGGATGCCATGACAAAGAGCACTCGAACAATCCTACCATTGGATTAGAATTATTCAGCCTGGTTTCATTCCAACACAAAGTTTACACAAGGTTTACATGTTTAGGACAATATTCAACAGCTGGAAATGATTTCCTCTCCATTAGTCGTCTTCCACAACTCCCAGATTCTGCCTCCTCCTCCTCCTCCTCCTCCTCTGCCTCCTCCTCCTCCGCCTCCTGTAGTTCATGCTCTGCTTCCCCCATGAGGAGACAGAGGGCGAGGAAGGGCAACGAGGTTCAGCTCGGATGATGGAGGGTCGCCAGCTTCCCAAGCTCTGGGGAAGGTCGGGTGTTGCCAGAAGTGCCCCTGGCCCAAGGTACCCCCAGCTTTTCGCTCGATTTGGGAGCCCTGGGGCCCTCCGGGCCTCGTGAGGGGTGCTCTGGAGGCCGTGGGGGCCTCCTTGGAAATCCTGGGGCCACCTTGGGCCAGGGGCACTTCTAGCAACACCCGAATATAGCATCACGAAAAATCACAACCGGAGCCAGAGACCCCATCCTTCTGTGTTGGGTTCCCTTGTTGGTAATTTTAAAACTCTGGGAGGCCAAATTAGGCCTGCCTGCGTAATGCGGGCGTGTGGGGTCGCTGGGCGTGCGTAAGTGAAAGTTGGCATACTACATGCTAATACTTTGATCATGCCCAAACGAATTAGGAATGGTCGTTTTGGGTGTTATGGTCGCTTTGGGTGTAGTCGTTTTTTCCATTACACCGACCTTACAGACGTGCTGCGGCGGATTTTTGGCGTGGATGTGTGTCAATGACAACCCATAAACGGCAAGCGAAAAACAAGCGTTTTCACGTAGATGTTTTGAAGTCTTCATTCCTGGCCAAAAAAAAACACGAAATTCACTTCGAAATCTGGAACGACATTCTCCAGGACAATCTGGGCCCATCCAATTGTTTTCCGAACGAAATCCGCTCTGCGATGTTGGCGCCAGGAGTTGTTGGGTATGCCTAAACGAAATGAGAGTGGCGATGTCTTGAACGAATCAAAAAGATCCCAATGTTTGCACCTTCTCAGGAGCGGGATCGATCTGTGAGTGACGGCCCTGGGGCCCGAAACTGGGCAAAGAAGCACGCCCGGCGTGAGAAAGCTGCAGCGCCCAGCTCTCAGGGCATGGCCACACCCGAGAGCCCAGACCCCAGACGTAGTGAACTTTCACAGATAGCTCCTTGGAGAGCTAAGAAGGTTTCAGATTAAGAATCCCGAGCCACAGGGTAGCTTCCGGCAGGAAGCCTCGGCGCGCCTCCTGCGAAATTGCAGCGCGTCCCGAGAGGCCTTTTCTCAACGTTTCCCCATATGCGTACCCGGAAGCTCTCCAGGAGGTCCTTCGGAAGCTCTCTCTTCAAGTCCTTCAGAAGTCTCCGACAGGCCTTTCCACGCCCTTCTGGCGCCCCGCTATCCGGGTTTTGGATTCGTGGACCACCAGAGGCCTGGACCCATGCCATTCCCCAGGCCCGGTTCTTCATCCTACGCCGCTGTTTCACTGCCCCGGGCCCAGCGAGGGCCCCCAGAGTAGGGGCCTCCCAGACGGAGTCCGACTACATGGGGTCGGAGGAACGCGCAGCATCGCCAGTGCATCGCCGATGCGCCGGTGCATCGGCGATACATCGACAATGCTTCGACGACGTCGGCGATGCATCGGCGCCGTCGGCGATGCATCGCCGATGCGGAGCGATGCTCCGCCCCCCTTCTGCTCGGACCCCCTTTGGGAGGCCAGGGCCTAGACTTAGAAATTCCACGGTTCGCTAAGGACTGGTTTCCATTCAAAACAGCCGAAACCCTCCCGAAACCCTCCGAACTCCCCCCAAGAAAGGTTCTGGGAGGCTTTTCGGAGGGTTTCTCGGGAGAGCTTGGGACGGCTCGTCACCAAGTTAGAGGGCAACCAGTCGCTGGCGAACCCTGGGCTCTCTGAGCCCTGACAGAGGCCGCGAAAGATCTCTCGCCGTCTTGCTTCCCACGACCCGCGCGGTGTCTGGGCAGAGAGAGCACGGGGCGGCGCGCGCCCGCCTCTGGTACGCGTTCGGCCCCGCCCTCCCCACAGACATCGCCCGCGCGGCGCGGAGCCGCCGCCGGCCAGCCGCCTCAGCACGAGCCTGCGCAGCCCGCGGCGCCCTCGCCGCACCCTCGTCGTCGCCGATGCGCCGCCGCCGCCGCCGCCGCCACCGCCGCCGCTGTCGTCGTCGTCGTCATCATCGTCATCGTCGTCATCGTCGTCGTCTCCCACATCGTCGTCTCCCGCATAATTGCTCCACCTCGTCCCCCGCCCTCCCCGTCATCATCATCATCATCATCATCATCATCATCATCATCATCATCATCATCATCATCATCATCATCATCATCATCATCATCATCATCATCATCATCATCATCCATCATCATCATCAGCATCAGCATCATCATCATCATCATCATCATCATCATCATCATATCATCATCATCATCATCATCATCATCATCATCATCATCATCATCATCATCATCATCATCATCATCATCATCATCATCATCATCATCATCATCATCATCATCATCATCATCATCATCATCATCATCATCATCATCATCATCATCATCATCATCATCATCATCATTATCATCATCCTGCTCCTGCTCCTGGTCCTCCCCAGCTGGCGGTCTCCTCCCAAGGCAGGGCCTCTGGCCATGGGGCGCAGACTCCGATGAGGCCCCTCACCCAGCGGGCCTCCTTGCGCAGCAACGGTCACGCACTTGTCTGCCCGAGCCGACCTTGTCAATGAAGTCGTGGGTGGACCTGAGGACGGCCAAACCCTCCCTACGAATCGGCAAGAAGTCGACGACGTGGCCAGCCCACCTCTGAACTGCATGGCCCGAGAGACGGGCACCATTCTCGATAACACTGCAAACCTTCGCGAACCGCTCTGCCCGCTCAGGCTTGTTGTAGACGACCCACCTGTCGCCGTCGATGCACCTGCCGAGGGAGGCGACCTTGACCGAGGCGTTGACCTCCTCGTGGACGGGGAAGCCTCTCGCCCTCAGGTGGGAGACCACCCTGTCCTCGGCCAGCTGCACGGCGCTCTTGTCCAAGCCAAAGACGTTGAGGTTGTCGCACTACGGCAGCACGCCCAACTCCGAAGCGACGTCCAAAATCGGCCCGATGTCCCTCAGCAGGGCGTAGTGAGTGAAGCCCTTCAGCGCCTCGTCGACGAGGTTATCCAAGATCTTCTGGCCAAAATAGAACGCCCAGCTTCACCCCATGGGAACAGACCGAAGCATGGGCCAGACAGGCTCGCGATCGCTCAACCCTTCGTGACCTTCCACGAAGGTCCGCGCCTCGCCGCACGAGATCGGCGGCGAGCAGAAGAAGGGCTAAAGGTCCGGATGGTTCTGGGTGGTGTGAAAGTGGTTATTCACGTCTGCTGCGGCTGTAAGAAATGCGCCCGCGCCATCCGGCCTCTACAACCAAGCGCCCCCTGCCCCCATGTCGAGATGCGGGGGAGGCCGAAAGTGGGGGCTGCCGGCGCGGCAGTCCATCACCACGCGGAGGTCGCCATTCTTCTTGGCAGCGAAAAATGGCGTGCAAATCTCGCGAGGTTGGCACGTCCAAGAAATGAGCGACACGCCGTACAGGTCCTCGAGGAAAATCAAGTACTGAGGCCTATCCGAGCAAAGACCTCGTCCACGCAGGGCTCGATCAGACTAATCTTCGCAGACCTCCAACCCACATCGTCGGAATCTGCCAGCATCGCGCATACGGGCCGCTGCAGCAGCTCCCTCTCCAGCTCACCAGCCACCGAGGTCAGCGGAGCAGAGCTCTCCCCGACCGCTGGCATCGACACGAGAGATCGCTTGCACGGCCTCGCTGCGACACCCTGGTCGACCCCGGCGTAGTCGACCACGCTAGCCGGGAGCTCGTCAGCGGCCCCGCGGCGACTGCACGTGTCAGCGGGCGATGGCAGGGAGGAGACCAGCTCCAGCAACGCCTCCTGCGAGGTGAGCTGCGCCAGCGACGGCCGAAGGGTCTCTGATTCCTCCCCCGCGCAGCTCACCTCATTCAAAACCGTGAGAGCCTCATTGACCCTCTCCTCGACCCCGCGGCGACGCGCCAGCCTCCTCCGCGCCCAGTGCGAGGCCCCGGGAGTCGCAGGAGGAGTGGCCGGGACAGGAGGCACAGGAAGTAGCTCTCGGCGCGGGACTCGACGATGCTCGGACGCCGTCGGCCCGAGCAGCCCAGAAATTGCAGCCCGAAGGCGACCCTCATCTCGTCCAGAATTCCACGCAGAAGCCCCTGAGGGGGCGCGGGCTGGCCAGCTCCCGCGCCCCCGCCCCATCAGAGGTGCCCCATTGGCGTTCTTGCCATTCTTCTTGCGGCCGCCAGGCTGCCTGCGCAGCCGGTGCTCCCCCTTGGCCTTCCCCGCCCCCTTGGCGACCTGCGCCTCGCCGCGGAAGTTGT
Source organism: Prorocentrum cordatum (assembly GCA_963575745.1). NCBI lineage: Eukaryota > Dinophyceae > Prorocentrales > Prorocentraceae > Prorocentrum > Prorocentrum cordatum. Next base: position 78,528 of record CAUYUJ010001269.1, read on the forward strand.
CGGCCACGCGCTGGCGCAGCTGCGGGTCGATGACCACTCCCATCCTCCGCGACGACCAGCCCATGCAGTGGTCGGCCGCGCTGTAGTCCGCTGCGCCTCCAGCGCCAACATGAGCACGCGCGCCCTCGATGAGCTGGAGCCTCCTGGCGACCAGCTCGCCTAACTTCAAACTGGGCACGTTGAGCTGGTCTACGCATGCCATCGTCTCCAAGATGTGGGAGAGCGCCTCGTGCTCATACTGAGACCTGTCCCCGTCCTGGATCTGGGCGGCCACCTTCCAGCGCTCAAACTGCGTGGCGGGCGTCTGAGACAGGGAGGCGGTGTTCTGAAGCCGATACCAGCAAGTGCGAGGGCCCGTGAGGTCAACGCCGCCCTCGGGCAGCTCATCCATCATGCGGCCGACGGCGTCGGGGAACGTCCTCCTGCGGCGGCCAGCGCCATCAAAGCGGACTGGGAGGACCCTCAAATCATCGTTGACGTAATCGTCGAGATCCTTCCGATCGATCTGCCTCAACATCGCGGCGTCGCCGCCCTCCAGCGGCATCAACGCCTTGTCTCCGATGACATGTGCCTCCCGCGGGAGCTCATCCACGATCTCACCACGGCGGAGGGGGCCACATCCTCGGCGACTACCCACACCCGCCTCGGGGGAGCCCTCCGCTGCACGGGCCCAGCTTGCTGCGCTGGCGCCCTAGCGAAGCCTCCGACCTGGTCCCCCGGGGCGGCTGCCACCCTCACGGGGGGGCGATCCTGCGCGATGCCGCTGAGCATGAATGGCTGTCGCGGACGAGCGCCCTCACCGCGGCAGCGGTCGGCCTCCTCGTGAACTGGTAGCATCGATCGTTCCGAATCCCAGGATGAGAAGCTCCCTGCGCGCCGAGCCAGTGGACCGAGTAGATATCGTCGCCAACGGTCAGGTCGATCTCGTAGTGGTCGCCGTCAGGGGTATAGATGCTTACCACGCTCGGCAGCCTTTTTTTCACTCCCGTGATGAGACTTTCGTGGTAGAGCAGGCCGTCGTCTCCTTACAAGTTGACCTTATAAATATGTAGTCACCCACTTGCGCCATGCCGCCTTAGAGGGTGCGCAAGACTGCCCGATTCCGAATCGTTCTGCGCTGGCGGAGCGCCTCGGTCCTCAGCACGGTGGCGTCGGCGTCCTCCTCCACGGCAAGGCGCGGGGCCTGCTCGGGCTGCGCCTCGGGCGCCTCGCGCTGGCGAGGCCGGCGCCGCGAGCAACCCGCCGCCGCAGTCAGCGCCAGGTTGCACGCACTGAGGGTCCAGCCGATGTAGTCGGGCTGGTCGAGGTCGCCCCGGATCTCCGGGCACGCCTGGCACTGCGGTGCCGGGCATGGCGCACACGGCGGCGCCCTTGGGCAGGCAAGATCAGGGCACGGCGGGTATGGGACCACTGGGCAGCTCCCCTCCTCGGGATGCACGCCCCCTGGGCCACTGACCGCCGCCCCCACGGCGTGCGCAGCCCGCTGGACCTCGGCGCCGAGGAGCACCGCGAGGAAGTTGGACAGCGCCGAGTGCCACCGCAGCGAGGCCAAACCCAGGCGCCGACGCGGCGGCCAGGGCCAGCGGGCCGCGGTAGGCACGCAGGGCCATCAAGCGTTTTTCCCGAGAGAAAAACTTGAACCCATATGAGTACAGAGTGCAGAGTGACGGCATTCAACGATCTGCTCAGCAGACCCCTGCAAGCATGTTTCATATTAAAAAACTATGAGATCCGCACGGATTTCTTGGGTCCGCGCTGGGCCCCCCTCCCTGGCGCGCGGAGCGCGCCGAAAGCGGCGCCGGAAGTGCCGCCAGGGGGGTCCAGCGCCGATCCGAGAAATCCGCGCAGACCTCCGAGTTTTTATGTTTATGTCATTGCTCGTTTCCCTCGTAACCTCGGCAAGTCGCTCATCCTTACCATTCGGGTTGACTGGACCCCGGGAGCAGGTCCAGGTCAGGGACGACACGGCGGCAGCCGAGCCGCGCCGCCACAGGGAAGAGAGGGCGGCCGCACAGCGAGCGGGCGGACGACGGATCCGCAAGAGCGCGAGCCCCAGCAGGGAAGGAGCGTGCCGGGTGGCGGCGCCCGAGCCGTGGCCCTGGCCGCGGGAAGGAAGGCTACGGAGCAGAGCTCCGGCAGACAGGGAAAGGAGAGAGAGGGAGAGAGAGAGAGAGAGAGAGCGACAAATCAGTAAGGAAAGGAAAGCGAAAACACAACACATACACAAACACGAGCACAAACACTTGTTCGTCAGCGGCGAGGCGGCGAACTCCGCTCCTGCGAGAAGCTGGAAAGGGGACAAGCACAAACACACACACACACACACACACAGAGAAATAACAACCAACCGACCAACCAACCAGACAACCGAACAAACAAACGACCAAAACACACCAAGCGCATAAATCACCACGACACACCAAAGAAAACAAGCGGACAGAGCTCTCTCCCCCCCCCCCGAAGGCGGGCCTCTTGACGCCAACAAGAGCCCAGCAGTCCCCCCGGGGCGGGGCCCGCGAGCCCGGCCGCTCGAGCCACTTCTGCTGCGGCGGCGGGGGGGGGGCATCGCAGGCAGGAGGGGATCGAGAAGGTCGGATTCGGCCACCCCTCAACTTCCTCAAGTAAATGGGAGTCCGAGAACGCGCCAGAGCATTATTTCGGACTTCAAAGCGGCGGATTGACGCGACTGTTGCTTCCTGACAATCTTGAGCCGTGCCAGAACACGTGTCCTGGGACTTCGACATCGCGACTCTACGTACTTGCTGCACCCTGACAAACAAAAATCGTGCCAGACCACAGTTCCAGGGACTTCCACCCTACGAATCCTTGAAAGTGGTGCAAACTGTTAATAGACAATGTGCGCGGAGCGAAGGCGAGATCCGCACTTTGAAGAGGAACTGGCATCCATCCTTGAAACTACTGCATTCTTTTCAAACAGATGTGCGCATCTCTACTGCGAGCCGCCTTTTTGAAGACAACCCGTCTTCCCACCGTGAAGCTGCAAAAAAAACTTGTGAGACGAATGCGCGCGGCGCTGAAGCGCGAGCTCTGTGTGGAAAACGGCCAAACCCCCATCGTCGACACTGATGCAAACTTCAAGCGTCAGGATCATCAGTGGTGGCGGAGTCTCAGGCGAAACGCCAAGCCCGCCCTACTGCCACGTCTGGGGGGTACGACAGGGAGAAGTTATCCATTAGGAAAAGAAGTTGAGGAGGAAGAAGAGGAGGAGGAGGAGGAGGAGGAGGAGGGTGAGGACGGGGAACAGGAGGAGGAGAGGGGGAGGCAGGAAGGGGAGGAGGAAGGAGGGAGGGAGGGAGGGAGGGAGAAAGGGAGGGGGAGGGAGGGAGGGAGGGAGGGAGGGAGGGGAGGGGGAGGGGAGGGGGAGCGAGGGAGGGGGAGCGAGGGGGAGGGAGGAAGGGAGGGGGGGCACCCTCCGAGATGCCCAGAAAGATGGAGGAGGAGGAGGAAGGAGGAGGACCAATGTAAACCCAGGACACATCAACGATGTTGGAAGAAACCCTCCCTCCAAGTTCCGTTGTCATAGATCCCTACTAAAGTTCACTGCCATAGCAAGAAGCGGCCCATTAGGAGACAACGTCCGGGAATCCTCAATCGTGCCAGGGCGCCATCCCTGGGACTTCCACGCCGCGGATCAACGTTCCTGTTGTACCCTGACAGTCCTACGCAATGCCAGAACATCACTCCTGGCACTTCAGCTCCACAAATCAACGTAGCTGCTGCGTCCTGACAATCCGAAATCTTGCTAAAACACCGCTTCTGGGACTTCAACGATACGAACCGTTGAAACAGTTGCAAATTTCAATAATAAAGAAATGCGCGGCTCTGACGCGAGAACTACCTTTTGAAAAAAAGACCCACCCTCCATCCGTGAAACTGTTGCGAACTTCAGAACAGATGTGCACGGCGCAAAGGCGAGAGCCACATTTTGAAAATCGTCCGCCATTCATCCATAGAACTGTTCGACATGTGTGAGCAGAATGAGCGCGGCGCTGACGCCAGCACCACATGTTGCAAACGCCTTGCCACCCGTCTGTGAAACTGCTGCCAGCTTCTAAAACGAGTGTGCGCGGAGCTCAAGCGAGAGCCACACGTTGAAAAACGACTTGCCCTCCGTCAGTGAAACCGTTTCAACTGTTACTTGTTAGGGCCATGCATGGTGCGGAAATCTAAAAGCGAAACGCCAGGCCCGCCACACCCACACGTCTAGTGTCTAGTGTTGCGGCAGGGAGGAGTTGCTTATGAAAGAGATGGAGGGGGAGAGAAGGAGGGGGAGGAGGAGGTGGGGGGGAGGAGGAGGAGGGGGAGGAGGAGGAGGAGGAGGAGGAGGAGGAGGAGGGGGAGAGGAGGAGGAGGAGGAGGAGGAGGAGGTAAGCCAAGGAAGCATCAACGACGAACGATGCTGCAGTACGCCCTTCTGTCGCCTGTCCCCTCCTCATGAATTCCCTTGAAAGCCGAGGCCGCCGTGTGCCGTTGTGAAAAGAGAATTGCCGAGCGCTCTTCTAGCGGGTTATATAAGGAACGCAGCAAGTCAGGAACCGAAAGATTAGCTATGTGTCCAACGCGATCCCCGTGTTGGTAAGGAACTACCCCCGACACGTGCAACTAATTGAATACACTGTGCTCCACGTATGTTGTTACATGTACGCTTGTTACTCTTGGTAAAATGTACAGCGAGAGCCCCTCTTGGAATTGAAATTGCCCTCCATTCGAGCAATTGACACTTCTGTCAACCGTCTGGCCGTGAAAATTCAAACCCTCAAGCTGGAAACCACATACTCATGGAAATGTCTAGGGCAAAGGTGCGCAGCGCAAATGCAAGAGTCCTGTCTTGAAGATGAAATATCCTACATCCTTGAAAAGTTCCAAGCATCTGAGAAGAGTATGCGCGGCGCTCAGGCGAGAGCCCCAGTCTGAAAAGGAGCCGCCCTCCACCAATGCAACTGCTGCGAAATGTTGAGACGATTGCGCGCGGCGCTAAGACGAGCGCCCCATTTTGCAAAACACCACCACCACCCCTCCATCCCTGTAACTGCTGTAAGTTTGTTTAACGAATGTGCGCGGCGCACAGGCGAGATCCCCATTCTAAGGACCACCACCACCACCCCTCCACCCTTGTAACTGCTGCAAGCTGTTAAGGCGAGTGCGCGCGGCGCTAAGACGAAGGCCCTATTTCAACAAGCAACTGCCTTCCATCAGTGTGTTGCACGCCTCTTGAGAACTGAGCATGCGCATACGCGGCGACAAAGCGAGAGCCACATCTTGAAAACCGCCACCCTACCCATCCCTCCAACTGCAGCAATGTGCTAAGCTGAATGTGCGCGGCGCTGAGGGCCCCATTCTGCGGCGGCCCTGTCTGTTGCAAATATCACTCACGATACTCGAGATCACAAGCGGTGAGGCTGTATCGGGCGAAACGTCCGGCCCGCCCTGCCGACACGTCTGGGGATACGACGGGGAGGAGTTATCTATGAGGAAACTCGGTGGAGGGGGAAGGGGAGAAAAGGCTCGGCGGCGAGCGAGGGGGGAAGTGAGAAGGAGAAGGCCTTCTCGGAAGGCGGCGAGACTTCTCAGAAGCCCTCGCGCCTTCTGAGTGGTTCTCTGTCTTCCGGGAGGGTTTATGAAACTTCTCACAAGGCCCCGGGGACTTCCGAGCCCTCTGAGAAGGCCCGCCACTTCTGACGTCCTCCCCTCGCTCGCCGCCGATGCGTGGCAAGCAAACAGAAGGCGAATCAGACATATAAACTCTCGGAGCTCCGAGCAGGTTTCTTGAATCGGCGCTGGACCCCCCTGAGCGCGCCAGGGGCGGCGCCGAAGGCGCCGCCAGTGGAGCCCAGCGCGGATGATCAAAGAAATCCGCGCGGAGCCCCGAACGTTTATGGTTACACATACCACTTCTTCTTGTTCTTCGAAAGATCAAGGGCGCCTAACTTCGCGTTTCGCGCTGCGCGGAGCGCGAAGCGCGAACAATTTCGCGCCCTCGAGCGGCCCCCCAGGGGAGAAGAGGAGGACAAGGAGGAATCGGAGCCGAACCTAAAAGCGGAGCATCCTCGACCATCAAGAACAGTTCCAGTATAGTTCATTATTGTGCAGTGGCGACAGACCAGGGCCACCTGGCGTCGAGCTGGGAGATCAGATCGGATCGGAATGCGCGTCGGGCCAGGCGGGATCGGCACGGAGTCCAAATCAGATCAGGGCTGCGCAAGACTGCACAGCAGCGCCATGCAAGCATCGAGCCGCATCGGATCGTCGGACAACTGGGATCGAATCGGATCGGGCCAGTCAGAATCGACATCGGATCGAACCGAAATGGCTGGCGCTGATCCGCGCATTTCCTGGTCTCTTCATTAGCTGGCAGTCAGCGACGCATTCTGGGGACCTTCCTGGAGCCGCTCGCTCCACTCGTGCGTCGATGCTGCGTCGAACGTCCGTCGTCTCGTCGAGCTTGAGTCGAACTTGAGTCGAACCTGAGTCGAACTAGAGTCGAACTTGAATCGAATCCGCCGACCCCTTGGGGATCATCGGCGTGTGAGATGCTTCCCCCTCCCCAAACCCCTCCCCCGGGAGCCCGGTCCGGTCGATTTGGAGGGGGGGGGGGGGGTCCGGCACGAGCGCAGCACGGCCGGGACGAGCGGTTCACGGGGCTTTTCCGGGCCCAAGAGGGCCTCAAGACGGGCCAAGAAGCCCCCAAGAGGCCTCCAAGACGGCCCACGAAGGCCCCGAGACGCCAAACGACCGCTCCAAGACGCCCAAGATGGCCCCAAGACGGGCCAAGAGGTCTCCAAGACGGCCCCCGAGGTCCCAAACAAGCCTCCCAAGAGGGCCCCAAGAGTCTAAAATTGTTGATTTTCCATAGTGTTTTTCATGTTTTTTGCTTTTCCGCCTTTTCGGCTTCCCGACGCTCCAAGACGGCCAAAGAGGCCCCAAAGACAGCCCCAAGATGGCCCAAGAGGCCCCCAAGACGGCCTCCAGACGGCCCAAGACGGCCCCAACACGGCCCAAGAGGTCCCCAAGACGGCCCAAGAGGGCTCCAAGACGGCACCAAGAGGGGCCCAAGAGGGCGACCAAACATGTTGAAACTCTAGCTTTCTGCCCCCAGGAGCCCCAGGGAGCCCCAAGAGTGCCCCAAGAGGCCCCCAGAGGCCCTCACGAGGCCGCCCAGACGCCCCAAGGAACCCCCAAGAAGCACCCCAGAGGCTCCGAAACGGCCCCCAAGTGGCTCCAAAACTCGCGGTGTCGCCGTCCGCTCGGGCCCCCCCGCGGAACTGCCCGAGACCCTCTGGCGGTGGCGGCGAACAGACACCAAACAAATGTCACTCGCCTTTTCAACCCTTCGCAGCTTCTACTACCCCCAGATTGGCATAAACAAGGGGTCGGCGGTGTGGCGTAAGCCTAAGAATCAAACAGATCCGAGAGGTGGGCCCCAAGAGGCAAAACGAGCATCGAGCGACAGCGCTGCTGCTGGTGCCATGACCTGAATGACCCTATGGAACCCATTTTCTATGAATCGCGAGAACGACCGTGACCGGCCGCAGCCCTCCCCCCCCCTGCCCCCGCCCCCCTGTTCACGTGACGCTTCGAGCCGGCGCCGTCTGGGAGTCAGCCATTACAGCGCATGCCCAGACGGCGCCGGCGCGAATCGTGACGTAGGGGTTGCCAGAGGCTGCAGCATTCCCCGCAGCTCTGCAACGTGGCTCGCATGGACCCAAGTCGGGCGAGTAGACCCGTGAGGCAGCGCCACAAAGGTACGAACTCCGCACGTCGCGTCCCTGTGCTGCCTCACTGACGAAAGACTCGCGCTTCACCTGTGGCCTCGTGCCGCGCCTTTTCTCGTGCCGCCCATGGCCACAAGCTCGCTCCGCCTGCCGACTCGTCTTCCAAGCGGAGCTCTAGATTTGGCACTCCAGCCCGCAGCGCCGAGCGGATCGCCGTATTGTTACAGGGGAGATGTGCGCGCGCGAGCCCCAGGCTGCACGCATGCCGCAAGACAGACGTGTGCACGGTGTCTGAAAGATGCCATAACTACCCCAGCGCGGCCACCGTTGGAGTGAAGCTTCCTGCTGAAGTAACTAAGCAAGCAGGACATTGCTTGGCGATGAGTTGCTTTTGTTGCTTCGCATTGCTTGGTGTTGTTTCGCATTGCTTTGCATTGCTTTGCATTACTTTGCGTTGCCTTGCATGTCCTTGCATTGCGTTGCTTTGTGCGGCGTCGCGTGGCGTTGTTTTGCACTGCGTTGCATCGCTCTGCTTTGCTTGCTTGGCATTGCTTTGCTTCGGGCTGTTTGGCATTGCTTTGCTTTGCATTGCATTGCTTGACATTGCCTGAAATTGCCTGGAATTACCTGGCATGGTTTGGTCTTGCGTAGCATTGCGTACCCTTGCTTGGCATTTCTTTGCATTGCTTGGCATTGTTTGGCATTGCTTGACATTGCTTGGCAATGTTTGAAATTGCTTGGCATTGCTTCTACTGCTTGGCATTCAGTGGCATCGTTTATCATTGAATGGCATAGGTTGGCATGGATTGGAATTCCCTGGCATTGCTTGGCATTGCTTTGCAATGTGTTGCACTGCTTGGCGTTGCTTGGGATTGCATGGCATTGCTTGACATTGCTAGGCATCAAGGAACCAAGACAGAGGAACCCGAGGAAGGCAGTCAAGGAACAAGATCAAGCAAACAAAAGCAATCAAGGAACAAGACCAAGCAACCCGGCAAAGGCAGCCAAGAAATAAGGCCAAGCAACCATAGTAAGGCAGTCAAGAAACATGACCAAGCAACCCGAGGAAGACAGTCAAAACAAGACCAAGCAACCCGAGGAAGGCAACCAAAAAACAAGACCAAACAATGCGGGGGAAGTCTGGCCGGAGCAGGCCTGACACCCACCGATTCTTCCAAAAATGTGAGAACACCTTAGGCAAGCCTAACCTGGAAAAACATCATGAATCCAACTGTTCCAGTGCGCTCACGAGACACGACGTCAGGCTTCACGCGACAAGGATCTGTAAGAGCACCATGGATGGGCACAGACACGTAACTGAATACACCCATCCATGTCCGAATGATGCACAGGCTCCTCTCTACCTCTCTCTCTCTCTCTCGCTCAAAAGATCGATTGCCACAAGTCTCCCGCTCACTGCACCCATTCAGCTGAAAGTGCACCAGGCTGAGATTCGCCATTCGCCCCTACGATGTGCTGTGAACGTGCCCAGGCGAGACCGAAGGAAGCATGGGAGGAGACAGACGGCGGAGGATCTTGCGAGTGGTGAACCATGGGCGTGCAAGGACAAAGAAGGACGCGGGTCGCTCCGACAAAAAACGCGCAGACCGGCTGACCTCCGCTGCGGACGCTTGTCCGCGCATCTCTAAAGCCCAGGTAGCGCCGTCGGAGGCAACGTGCACGCGCCGACGCAAAGCAGTGCCAAAATAATATTTCTGTTAGCGCGCGCACCCAGGCACGCAGGCGATGAGGAGATTCAGTTGTACACGAATTGCACGCTCAGGACACCTCGAAGCGGCTGGCAGACAAGCACCCGAGCCAGCTGCGCAGGAGCCAGTGGCTCCCCGGGGCTCATCCGCACGGCCTCCCCGACCCAGGACGTCCGTGCACCACTCCGCCTCCTCCCTCCCTCCATCCCTCCACACCTCCTCTGCCTCCTCAGCCTCGTCCTTCCTCCGCTCTCCTCCCTGTCAAGACGTTTTCGGCCCTCTCTGGGCCTCTGGGGGGCCCCTGGGGCCTCCACAGACATTTTTAAGTCAGCGGGCTCAAAGGTGCGGAAGCGGTCAGGCGCCGGTCGGGCTAGAGGGGGCATCCACAGACATTCGGGGAAAAGACTCTCCAACAGAGGGGTGGAGTGAGGAGGGAGGTAGGGAGTTGCGCAAGCAAGTGGGTAGGGAGGAGAGAGGGGGAACGAAGGAAGGAGAGAGGTAGGGGGAGCAGGGAGGAGGGGGGAGGCGTCAGTAGGGAGGCAGGGAGGCAAAAATGTACAGGGCAGGGAGGCAGGGAGGAGGATGGAGGAGAGGGAGGAGCCAGGAGGGAGGGAGGCGCCAGGAGAGCAGACGGAGAAAGGAGGAGAGGAGGTAGAGAGAGGTATGGAGGTAGGAGGGCAGGGTAGGGAAGCAGGGAGGCAGCGAGGCAGGCGGCAGAGAGCGGGGAAGGAGGAGGGAGGAGTGGGCCGAGAGGAAGATACCAGGAGGGAAGCGGGAGGCAAGCAAGGAGGAGAGGGATGATGCATAAGGATTGCAGCGGGAGTGGTGGAACGGCGCGCTCAACACGGCAAACGGCATACAATAACACCATGGAGCCAGTGGAGCGCTGTGTTGAACAAGAAAGTGATGAGTAAGAATGACAGCATACTTGAGAAGAACGCTGAGCTTTGTCGGTCCCATCTGCGCGCGGAGATGCACGTGCCCACGCACAGACCACAGTGCATCCCGTGTGGTGCTCAGCTTGTCGCTTCGCTCCGACCCTGCAACCCTCTCCCCAAAATGCCGAGCCTGCCACATATGCAATTTTTGGGCATAAACTTTGCCAAGCACACGTCGTCCATCACATAGTTATACTGCTTCGCCTTGACCGATGATTCGAGCGTGCATGATCGCACTCACACTTTCTGCTGGCAAAACGAAGGCTGGAAGCTCAGAACAGAAGAACAGCAAGCGCACAGGTATTTTGAGACGTGATGGCAACATGAGACGCAACACAAACTGTGAGCACGACCACTAAACCAACTACAATACACACTATATAGAGAGAGGGCAAGCCGGCCGTGCAGTCTGCACAGCGAAAATCCTGAAGTATCCTGGCGAAGAAACCAACCAGATGCAGCTGTGAGTACCGCGGTTGTGGGTATCGTCTTCCGTGGAGCCCCCTCTGGGGCCACGGAACGCTGTCTGTACTGGGCGGGGGAACCGCATGCGAGTTCCGCCCCTGAGACCTTCGGTGGAGCTCCCTCTGGGGTCACGGAACGCTGTACTGGGTGGGGGAACCGCATGCGAGTTCTGCCACTGGGACCTTCGGTGGAGCTCCGTCTGGGGCCAAGAAACGCGGTACTGGGCGCAGGAACCGCATGCGAGTTCCGCCACTGGGACCTTCGGTGGAGCTCTTTGTGGGGCCACGAAACGCTTTACTGGGCGCAGGAACCGCATGCGGATTGCGCCATTGTGACCTTCGGTGGAGCTCCCTATGGGGCCACGAAACGCTGCAGTGGGCTCAGGAACCGCATGCGAGTTCCGCCACTGGGACCTTCAGTGGAGGTCCTTATGGGGCCACGAAACGCTGTACTGGGTGGGGGAACCGCATGCAGACTGCGCCACTGGGACATTCCTTCGGTGGAGCTCCCTATGAGGCCACGAAGCGCTGCACTGGGTGGCGGAACCGCATGCGGACTGCGCAACTGCGACCGTCGGTGGAGCTCCCTCTGGGGCCACGAAGCTCTGCACTGGGCGCCGGAACCGCATGCGGACTGCGCCACTGGGACCTTCGGTGGAGCTCCCTATGGGGCCACGAAGCGCTGTACTGGGTGGGGGAACCGCATGCGGACTGCGCCACTGGGACCTTCGGTGGAGGTCTCTCTTTTTTTTTTTTTGTTTGGTTTGACAACAAGTGAAAACAAGCAGTACCAAGACGCGTACACATACAAGCAATGCGAAAATGGGTGGACACTCGCGCACTCGCGCTTATAGAAATGTCGGCAACAGCCGAGCTGAAGGATACTGGATGGTTCAAACATGCGGCCATCCAGGCAGCCCATACCCCTTGGGGTAACCACTAGGTGAAACAAGGTGAAACAGCACGAAAAGAACATGAGTGGCATAGGGGGTCACCCTTGCACGAGCGTAGCGAAGCTACACTGAGCGAAGTCCGGTTAGACATTGCGCGGACTACCCCAGGCCAGCTCAGACAAGGTCTTGGATGCCTGGGGTCTCTCTGGGGTCACGGAACGCTGTACTGGGCGCAGGAACCGCATGCGGACTGCGCCATTGGGACCTTCGGTGGAGCTCCCTCTGGGGCCACGAAACGCTGAACTGGGCGCAGGAACCGCATGCGGACTGCGCCACTGGGACCTTCGGTGGAGCTCCCTATGGGGCCTCGAAGCGCTGCACTGGGTGGGGGAACCGCATGCGGACTGCGCCACTGGGACCTTCGGTGGAGCTCTCTCTGGGGCCACGAGACGCTATACTGGGCGCAGGAACCGCATGCGGACTGCGCCATTGGGACCTTCGGTGGAGCTCCCTCTGGGACCACGAAACGCTGCACTGGGCGCAGGAGCCGCATGCGGACTGCGCCACTGGGACCTTCGGTGGAGCCCCCTTCTGGGGCCACGAAACGCTGTACTGGGCGGGGGAGTCGCATGCGAACTGCGGAGAAGGGAGGAGGGAGGGGGCAGCGGGACGAGGGACGCGGGGGCGCTGCCTCTTCAAAACGAGGGCCCAACACCACAGGATAGTTGGGGAAAAATAGAATGCAAGATGGTCAAAGCACACAGAGGGCTGGAGCGACCTGCTGCTGGACAAAATGGTGGCGTGTAAGTTTGGTGGGGCGAGCTCTGAAATAATCATGGATCGTGATCATAGGCGCTGGGGGGGGCCAGAGCATTCGTACAATAAGGTAGAAAGATGTATCAGAAGACAGAGAGACAGACCATCGAGCCGATTGCACACGTGAGGCAGAACAGGACGGCCAGCCGCAGCACATGCCGAAGAGGAATTGGAACGCGAAACTGCCCTGAAGCAATGCACGTGCCTGAAAATATGCCAGTCTACTATCGGGTCAACGCAATACCGTGTACATGCCACGTGAAATTCACATGCGCCTTTCTCCTCCGTCCTGCTTCGTTTCCTCATGCTCCTTGTCCTCATCCCCTCCCGACACCCTCTGCTTCGCTACCTTGTATTCTTACTGATTTTGATCGAGACAACGGCATTCGATACGAACGCTTGGCGAAAGCGGGCCGCACGTCCTTCCTTCCCTCCGGGACGCTGAACGCATGACTGGCAGCAGGGCGAACTGAGACCGCGGCAACTCAAAACCAGGCCCAAAACCCCACTTCCGGCTCCAACGCACCAGGTTTCCCGAGCTGCGTCCACCCGTGGCGACGAGGGCACCCCTCCGAAGGCCACCCGCCGTTGTCCCAACTCGCCCTCCTACGGATGACTGAAGGACAGACGTGCTGGCCACCCAGGAAGGCATCCGTGCAGACAGCGGTACTTTGGGCGGCGTGGCGGCGTGGCCACGCTGGGTGCCGGCCGCTTCTGCAGCAGGGACTGCCGCATATTCTCCAACTCCTCGGCCGTGGCCTCCACCGCCTGGCGGAAGAGGGACGAAAGCTACGTCGCATATTCGGGGTCTTTTTGCCGCATCGCGCAGTAATACAAGCCAAGCACACGTCGAACCCATGTCGAACGTCGAATCTGCGTCGTATCCACGTCAAATGTGCGTCGAGCCCATGTCGATCCCGCGTTGGACACAAGAGAACACCGCAACGTACACAACACATAGGAAACCCCGAAAAATGCACAGCACGCAAAGGTCGAGAGAGGCAAAGGTAAGAAGGAAGGGAGGACAAAAATAGTGGTGGACGATTGAGAAATAAAAATGGCGTGATGGTTACGAAGATAGTTCAGCCAGCCCCGCGGCCATCACAATAGCGAGCCAAAGAGCTCGGCCCACGGACGGAGGGCGGACGGTTCCGTTTGGCCCCCGGGCCGTCTGGAGGCCATGGGGGGGGGGCTGGAGGGCCGATAATTCGGAGCGGCGGGGGTGTCTGTTCGGGCTGGTCGAAGGCACCCCCTGCCCCCTGGCGCGGGCGTGTTGCAGTCCGACGCACGACGGACGACGACGACGACGACGACGACGACGACGACGACGACGACGACGACGACGACGACGACGTCGTCAACGGCCCTTTGCGGATGGCATGAAAAGAGGGGAAGGGGGAGGGGGGAAGGGGGGGACTGCGCAGGCGTCTTGCAGTCCCGGGGTACGACGAGGACAACGACAACGACAACGACGACGACGACGACGACGACGACGACGACGACGACGACGACGACGACGAAAACGACGACGACGACCACGACGACAGCCCTTCGCGGATGGCATGCAAAGAGGGGCGGGGGCTGCGTAGGCGTCTTGCAACCCCGGGGGACGACGACGACGGACGACAACGACGACGACGGCCACTTGTGGACGGCATATGGGGCGGAGTGCGGGGGGGGGGGGGCAGCGCGGGCGTCCTGCAGTCCTGGGGCGACGATGGACGACGACGACGACGACGACGACGACGACGACGACGACGACGACGACGACGACGACGACGACGGCGACGACGACGACGACGACGACGACCACGACGACCACGACGACGACCACGACGACGACCACGACGACGACGACGACGACAACAGGATGACGACAGACGGGATTACGACGGCCAACGCGACGCCGAAAACATCTGGCGGAGGAGGGGACGATTGAAAAACACTTTCGCCCCTCAGATATTCCTCTGCCCTACACAATACGAAGGCGACCCCCGAAACGGGGGGGAGGGGTAGTTTGTAATCGCTCCTCCATTACGGCGGGCTCGTGTCATGACGACGTCGGCGCTGGTTTCTGACACGCATGCACCGCTCAATCCTGAACGATGGCGGTTATCCGATCCGATGGCGCAGGTCGTTCGAAACTGGCCGATTCGAGTTTCGGCCACCGGCGGCGTTCAACCTTGAACGCCTGCGCTGGGGTCGATGCCGCGTCAACGCCGCGGGAACCGACCGCACGTAGAGGGACGATCAACACATCGAGGAGGAGCACTGCAGAGAGGGCAGGGCCGCCTTGTGGTATAGCTCCATGGACACTTGCGCGTCCCAAGCTGGATCGTGTGCACCGGACGAGTGCTTGTCTAATAAAATCGCAGCCTTGCGGAGGCGAAGCGGTGAGGGAAAGAAGGAAGAGCTGCAATGACAAACTATGATGAAGGCAGCAAGACAGGCAGAGAAATATGCAGGGACGCTGCTAACCGAAAGGGGGGGCAGGAAAGGAAGCAGAAGACCACGACAACACAGAAAGCAGCGGGGACCGGAACAGGAGCAAGGAGGAAGACGATGAGGAGTGAAGGCAAGCCTTCAGCCTGGAGCTTCACCCTCATATGAGAAGACTGGAGGCCGAGCATGCGAAGAAGAGCATAGGGAAATGAGAGGGTGAGTCCAAGGGAGGACTCATGAACGGAACCGACAGAAACACGCGAGGGGCGGTGGGCAAAGATCGTCCCATTCGCGCGCCTCCCCATTTTGCGCTCGGCCCTTCTGTTTTTCTCAATTCCCTGAGGGCTTGACGAATTTTCGCCAACCGACTTTTTGGGAATCAAGCCAGATAAACCAAGGTAGATGCAGATACATCGAGGTAGATCCGGGTAAAACCTGGAAAATCCAAGAACATCCCGAGATCTCACGGGGCATTTGGAGCAACTCGTGACCGATCCAGCGCGAGTCGAGGGACTGTAGAGGTCGTTAAGCCCTCAACGATCCTCGCCTTCCCACGACAGCCGCCAGGGCTCATCTCGACCCACCTCGACTCGATTCGACTTCGATGGCTTCCGCTTCCGATTCGATACTCGCCTTCAGATTCCGACCTGGAAGTCGATGTATCAACGACGAGGTAGGTCCACGACGCGAGGGGGTCTGGGAAGCAGCAGGCGCGGAGCAGAGAGGGAGAAGAAAGGACTGATACCCGCGGGGCACAACTTTGGACGCCCGCCATGGGTACGATGAAAATGGGTACGATGCCGAACAACCAATGCTGTCCAATACGAACAGCGGCCGCTGTTGGGCAAGCGGCCTTCTGTCTCAAATGGACAACAGACGCGGCGACGACGACAGCGGTTCCTGTTCAAACTGGACAAGAACTGCTGTTAGTCTTTGTACCCATTCTTTCCGTACCCATTTCAATCGTCCCGAACAAAGGACGACCAGGCCAGCCCAGCATCGAGTCGATATAAGAAATAGGACACACTGGCAACGGAACGGCAGGAATCGGAACTCGGCGCACATCGGCGGCCTAATTGGCAGAGATCGACTCGGCGGAGAGGGCCGCTGTCGGAGCAGCTGGACCCTCGGAGCGTACAATAGGAGCTCGAGCACAAGAAACCTTACACAAGGAACTCAACCCGGACACCCAATGACGTCCCTGGATGTTTGGCGTGGGAACGCCACGCTGCCACATAGCATAACCATCGAAACCCAAGAAACCCAAGGCACCCTGGAGTCAAGAAGGGTGTTTCTTGGCATGGGTTTCCTTGCTGGCGAACGAAGGGGGAAATGAGAGGGAGAAGGCCTTCTCAGAAGGCGGCGGGGCTTCCCACAAGCCCTCGCGCCTTCTGAGAAGTTTTCTGTGTCCCCAGGGAAGGCTTAGGAAACCTCAGAAGGCCGGAGGACTTCCGAACCTTCTGAGAAGGCCTTCTCCTTCCCACTTCCCCCCCTCGCTCGCCGCCAACGAACGAAAGCAATCGGAACTCGGCGGACATCGGCAGCCGAGTCGGCAGAGATCGAGTCGGCGGGCAGGGGGCCACCGTCGGCGAGCAGCCGGGCCCGCAGCGCGCGTGTATGCCCGACCCCTCTGGCCGTGCCTGGTGCTGCAGGGAGTGGTAGTTGAACTGGCCGTACTTCTGGTTGAAGCCTTTCAGCACTTCGGCGAGGTCGACCACATCGGCGAAGTCGATGCCTGCCCGAAAAGCACCCAGCTCGCGCCCTCTCGTGCAGCTTGCTGCCTCCGCCACTGGCACCTCTTGCGGAGCGTCCGACCCCGTGCCGCACGGTTTGATCACGCTCGTGGCCAAGGTGGAGCTCGTTGATTGGGCCTCCGAGCTTCCTGGAGGAGCCGAACCGTACCAGAAGAGGACATGGTCAACGAGCTCACCCTGAGCCAGCAGAGCACAGAGCCAAATCAGCACAACAGCACAAACAAAGAACAAAAGACAAAGACCAAAAAAAAAACACAATGACTGGAGCCCTGTGCCATTTGTTTCTTCGAGCCCGGATCGATCCGGGAGGTCCCGGGGGGCCCGAATCAAGAGCGGGGCGGGAACGCCCGTCGTGGAAAACCTGCGGCGCCAGGATCTCGCAGGACCTTCCCGCGTGAGCCTCGCCTCGTGGGAGAACTGCGGGACGTCTCGGGCGGGAGCCCCCTCCCCGTGGGGCCACCAGATCGTGTTGGTGAGCCGAGCGGGTCATCCGTATCCTCTTGTTGTCGCCCTTGTGGGGCTCATGGAGGCGGGTGTCCGGAGGAAGTCTCCCGCACCCACTGCAACTGCAACGACCGTCGTGGAAAAACTGCAACGCCAAGACTGCATCGCCAGCTCCCCCGGGCGGTGGACAAACCTCCCTTCATAGCGAAAACGACCCAGGACCGAGACCAACGACCCTGGGCCCGCCAAGATGACGGCCGCGACGCCCTCTCGCGAACCGAAAACGGCCAATCCGCGAATCGACGCGTCAGGGTGGGAGGTCTGTCAACCTCCGATCCCCGCCTTTTCGGAGTCTCATCCACTCGATGTCGCCGTCCGGCTTCTGGCCAACGAGGACGGCGTCCGGGGGCAAGTGCCTTCTCAGGAGCTCGGTGGCCTCGGCCAGGGACACGCCGTTCTCCATGTCCTCGGCCCGCATGCCTCGCGCGCAGGGGCGCGGGCACCAAGAGAGGAGCCCCAGATAAGGAACGAGCCCCCCCCCCCTTTTTGTCCAAGGGCTTCACTTCGATGTCCCACAGAAAACCTAAGGAAAGCCTCCAAGACAAACTGCAACAGGCCTTCCCGCTAAGGAACGAGGCCCCATTTTTGTCCATGGGCTAAGAACTTCGACGTCCCACCGAAGGCCCGAGGAGAGCCTCTCGAGACAACCTGCAGCAGGCCATCCCCACGAGGAACAGAGGCCCCTGCTTTCTCCAGGGGCTGAGAACTTCGACGTCCCACCGAAAGCCCGAGGGAAGCCTCTCGAGACAGTGCAGAGCAGCGGAGGAGCACCGAGCCCCCTCCCCGAGGGGCATGGTGAAGGGGCCCCAGGACACACAAATAAATACACACAAATCAAAATATTCCCCATATTTTCTCATATTTTCTGGGTTTCTGTCTTCCCCCTCACTTCTCCCATATTTTCGCACATTTTCTGGGGAATCGCCGATGAACTGTGTCTGTGTGTTTCTTCCCCTCCTGACATGGGGCTCCCGCCGCCGCGGCCAGACTGCACGTGGAGAGAGAGAGAGAGAGAGAGAGAGAGAGAGAGCGGCCGGCGGAGGGCCCCAAGCCACCGAGGGCCCTCGACCCTCCTCGAGGGCCGAGGGCCGAGGGTCGGCGGGGGCCGCCTGGCCTGGCGTCGGGCCTGCCCCTCTGCAGAGGGGGGGAAGACCCCCCAGAGCAGTCAAAAAATAATCGTATGGGGACGATGCTTTGAGCACGTCTGAGCACTTGGGAGCATTCTTGGACTATTCGGCGGTGGACAAACCTCCCTTTAGCAAACCTCCCCTTAGTGAAAACGGCCTGGGACCGAAACCGACGGACCTGGACCCGCAAAAATGACGGCCGCACGCCCTCTAGCGAACCGAAAACGGCCAATTCCTTAATCGACGTGTCAGGGTAGGAGGTCTGTCCACCCCCGAACTATGTCTTTTACTTCTCGTTCAGGACTCCGCCTGCAGGGGGACGTGCCCGACCTGCGCCTGGCCCCCGCCGGCCCTCGCGAGGACCGCCGGTCGATCCTCCAGGGCCCTGCGCGGCCTCCTCGGCCCTCCGTCCACGGCCTCGCGTCGGCGGAGGCCCGGGGCCGCGGGGGCCGCCTCCTCGGGGCGGCCCTCGCGCGGGGGATCCTCTCGGGGGCTCCGGGGGCCGAGGGCGGAGGGCTCCTGGTCAGCACGGGGGGGCCACGGGTCCCGAGGGGAGCGGGTCCTGGAGCCCGGGGCCCGTCCCCCGGGCGCGAGGTCTTCACCCCGACGACCTACCACACCCCATCCCAACCCGACCCGAAGACCCGGCCAGGTGGCCCGCTGCCAAAAGTGCAGCACCAGCAGCGGGCCGCCCCCGGCTCCCCGCTGCGGTCTCCGCTGCGTGAGCGCCTCTGTGCCTTCCCCCTCCTCCCGCGCCCACTCCCCTCTTCCCCCCACCTACCCAAAGGGGCCCCAAAGGGCGCCTTCAGGGCCCTTTTCTTCACCCACCATGAGGGTCACCCCCCATTGGCGCCCACCCGAATTGCATCCAGGCAACTCGCAGTGCCGTCCCCTGGCTTGCCCGAGCGCGCGTGCGGACTGCCTCTGCCGCGCTGCGAAGTAAAAAGTGCGTTGGTAGCCAGGGATCGGCCTGAGCGGCTCTTCTCCGAAGACGAGGCCAAGACGAGGATAAAAACTCGGGTGAGGATGAGTCGAGAATCTCTGAGGTCCGGCGGCTCTGGAGAACCTGTCGGGCTGCGCGGCCATATCAGAGCGTTGTAGAACGCTCCGAGAGCTTCCTGGAACGAGCTTGAACGGATCCACCCTTCGTCTGGCCCCGTCCGATCTTCGCCCCGCTCCGCTCCTCCTCTCCTCTTGTGCCCTGACTTGCTCCGGCGCGCCCCGCCTGTGGCCCGACCGGCGCCTGACCGCTTCCGCACCCCTGCGCCCGCTGACCAAACACTTCTTGCCAGGGGTCGTGGCCGTCTGGACCGAGAAAAGGTCCGAACGATGCCCAGCCACCTCCAGGTGAGAACTGCGTCGGCAAAGCGCCCTCAAAGCAGCAAAGGCAGGGAGACGGGTCGAGAAATCGGGGGTGGCCTGGCGCAAAGCGTGTCTTCCTGGGCAATCCTTCGGGCTCCTGGGAAACATCCAGTCATGTGCACGTAGTGTGTGTTTTTTTTATCAGGGGCAGCGGCCGTCTGGGCCCAAAGATGTCGCAGGCATTGGGACGAGAGCACGGCTCAGGCTGAAACGATCGTGCGGAAGTCTCGGGCGAAAGGGCTGCCAGACCAGGCGGCCGTGCGAGCAACGGCATGGCCAAGAGCACCTCCTGTGGCAGCTCATGGGAGTCTCCCGTGCCGTCTTGCCAGCTCTTGCGAATCGACGCTGACCGCCGCTAATCGATGCTAGTCGACGCTGATCGACGCTAGATCGGCGCTGAATCGGTGCTGCCTCATCGATTAGAAAGACACTAGCGTACGCTAATGCACTCGAAGGGCGGAATTACGATTTGCTGCACGCTCGAGCACTCCGCCGTCGGATCCAAGCTCGCGTCCCCACCAAAGCAGATATCACGACTCTGGGCCGCAACGTCTGAGCACGTACATGCTCGAGCCTGTGCAGCGTTCGAGTCTTAAGAGCTCTATTTCGCCTGAGGGCGCTTTCGAGACGCCGTCGATCCGCAACCTAGCCGCATGATATTGGAATGGTGACCCCCAAGAAGCCCAAGATGGCATCCAAGACAGTCCGAATAGGATTCCAAGTTGCCCAAGATGCCTGAAGGATGATCCAAGAGAACTCCAAGAGAACCCAAGAGGCCCAAAGAGAGGCCTCAAGAGAGGCCTCAAGGGGGCTCGTGCGAGGGCCCATATACGCCAAAATCTCGACAAGCCTGTGGCTTCTCCCTGAGTTGTTGCTTCCCACGCTCTTCTGCTGGCAGAAAGATTTCGTAGCCCAAAGAGCGTCCAGAGAAATCCCCAGAGGGGCTGGCCCAAGAGCCAGCCAATACGGAGGACCCAAAGACATCCCAGAACTGGAGAAAGGACACTTCGTAGGCAAACGACCGAACCGACAGCGAGATCGAAACCTACCGAAACTGACAGGCCGCAGAAGGGCACCAGATAACAGCCGCAGCGTCCCAATGTGCCGTCAACCAAACATGCGAACGTGGCCGAAATTCTGGCTACTGACGACGGGGACGGGCCTCAAATCGAGGATAGGTCGGTAAACCCAAAATTGATGGGACGGCCTGCAAAGGCATCAGCACGCAACGAAAATGTCACGAATTACGGCCCGCAGATGCGGCAGGAGGAGGAGGACGAGGAAGAAATGAGAAGCAAATCCCGTGCGGTGGCAACCGAAACGGTCGCAACTAAGGGTCCAGACTCTGCACGACACAAACGGCCGTCCAGAGGCGATGCCGCAGCGTCCCAAAAACGCAAGGCGTGATAGAGTGGACTGAGCCAGCTGCGTTGCAGGGTGAGCCCATGGCGCTCGCCCCCGTTCTGCCCAGCGGTTGCCCCGCCCTCGAGTGACAACCGCGACGGGCGCTTGCGACCGCCCGTGCTCTCTCTCTCTCTCTCTCTTTATCTCTCTCTCTCTCTCTCTCTCTCTCTCTCCAGTTGAGAGACGGCCACGTCGGGCGCCTGTGACCTCCGTGCTCCACAGTGGTGGAGTGGAAGCCACGGTGGGCGCGTGCGACCGCCCGTGCTCGCCAGTGGAGCGGAAGCCGCGGTGGGCGCGTGCGACCGCCCGCGCTCTCCAGGGCGAAGGCGTTGCTGGCCCAACCGGCGGGGGGGGGGGTTCTTAGGCGCCCCGGATCTGCGGCGCGAGGGGGGAGGGGGGGGCGGGCGGGAGGGCGGGAGGGCGGGGGGGGGCGGCCGTCCGAGGGAGGGAGAGGGCGGGGGAGGTCCCGAGAGGTGGCGGGAGGCTTCTCAGAGCAAGGGGCCCACGGGGACACGCAAATGAAGATACGCACAGATCCCAGGATGACCTATACTTTCCCCCATAGCCTCTGGGCTCTCGTCTGCCACCCCACTGCCCACAGTTTCCCACATCTTCCTGGGAGTCGACGATGAGTTTGTGTCTCTGTGTGTGCGTTTCCCCTCCTGATCTCAGAAGTCCGCAGAAGCCTCCAGACCCTTCTGCGAAGGCCCTGCTTCACACAATCGGACCGGGCCAGAAGAACGTCCCTCAAGCACACGAGGCCCTCCGCCGGCCAAAACAGGGAGAACGTCCAAGGGCACCCTCCTAGGGGTGCACAAGACTATCCGAGCAAGCATGAAGAACTCTAGGTCGGGTGTTGCTAGAAGTGCCCAGGGCCCAAGGTGCCCCCAGCTTTGCGCTCCGTGTTGGAGCCCCTGGGGCCCTCTGGGCCTCGTGAGGGGTGCCCTGGAGGCCGTCTGGGCCACCCTGAGAATCCTGGGGGTACCTTGGGCCAGGGGTACTTCTAGCAACACCCGACTAGGGCACCCTCCCTGAACCGGCCTCGATCTCATACCCCAGTCCGACTGTTTGAGAAGCCCCCCGGCCTTCTCGGAGGGCCGCTCCCCTCGCGCTCCCACACCCGTGTGCGCGCGGGCCAAGCCATGCGCCGTCGGTGCATTCCGTGGATCACGACGGTCCCGAAGGCGATGTGTGCATGGCTCCGTGCTGGAGTGGGAAGAGCGCCCCCCTCGGGTCGACCCTGGAGGACCCTGGAGGGAGGAGAAGGGGAGGGGGGCCAATGCCTCCTCCCGAGGACCACCCAGCCTCGAAGGACAGCCAGAGAGCGTATCGAGAGAGGCGCCAGCTCCGCAGGCAGAAGCAGAAAAAAAAACGGCATGACACACAACATAAACTCTTGGCGCTCTGCGCGATTTTCGTGGATCTGCGCTGGACCCCCCCGGAAAAGTTTATGTTTATGGCGTTTTCTCTTCTTCGAATAGGGGAAGAGATCGGCCCCGAGTAGAGGACGCCTCGCCTGTCAGAGGCGTCAGGTAGCTCACCACAGGCCTGTCTGGCTTGATGGTGACTCTCAGGATCACCTGGCCGCGGTCTCGCCTCGCTCCCGAGCCGTTCCTCTCGCCTGCCTGCTGGCCGGCCCACGCGCCACAGCACGGAGGCATCCCAGAGACGCTTTCGCCTATGAGACGACAGTGATGGGCCCACGGGATCCACAGTTCAAGCGCTCTGCCAATCTTCATCCCTGCCCTCCCAAGAAAGCGGCCACCAACCACGCGCGCACGTGCGGGCCGACGGGGTGGGGAGGTACCCTGCCGCTCGTGCTTCGCCTGCTGCACCTCCTCCTGCTCCTCCCTCACTCCAAACATCAACTGTTGGAGCTCCGCGCGGAGCTCTTGGACCTGCGCTGGAGAGGCCCCCCCCGTGGCGCCCCGGGGGCGGCGCCGGAGGCGCCGCCAGGGAGAGCCCAGCGCCGATCCGGGAAACCCGCGCGGAGCTCCAAAAGTGCATGCTCATACGGCTGCTGCTTCTTCGATTCTCCTCTCCCTCACTCACTCCCTCACTCCCTCCCTCCCTCCCTCACTCACTCACTCCCTCCCTCCCTCCCTCACTCACTCACTCACTCACTCCCTCACTCGCTCGCTCGAACATTCACTCGCTCACTCCCTCACTCGCACGCTCGCTCACTCACTCGCTCACTCACTCCGCCACCTCTAGCATCATGGCACACGGCGGGCGCCCTCCTGGGGGCCTCTCGGAGGCCCTAGGTCTCGGGCCTCTGTAGGATCTCAGCACCCTCGGCTCTTCGGCCTCAGGAGTCCAAGACAGACCAGGAGGCCCCGGGGATCGCCCCGAGACGACCCCAGGACGCCGAGGCCCCTGAGACGGCCCCCAAGAGGGGCCCAAAGAGGCCCGCAAGACTGCCCCCAAGAGGCCTCCCAGGAAGCCCCCCAAGAGGCCTCCGAAGGGACTCCAAGAGGACCCAGCGAGGCCTCTTTTCCATAGCAAGGCACGGTGGCGGGATGGGCTGAAGGCCACTAGATCTCCTCCTCCTCCTCCTCCTCCTCCTCCTCCTCCTCCTCCTTCCTCCTCCTCCTCCCCCTCCTCCTCCTCCTCCTCCTCCTCCTCCTCCTCCTCCTCCTCCTCCTCCGTCTCCTCCTCCTCCTCCTCATCCCATGCCCCTTCTCAATTTTCCGAAAACAGAATCCCGAGACGTACCCAAGCCCTTCTCCACGCGAGGCGACCATTTATATGAACGCTACATGCACAAGAACACATTGCAAGAGATGTACGATCTGCGTGGCCCTGCACTCCGCCGTGCCTCCCAGGAGCCCACGAAAGTGGCGACGGTTGCGCAGTCCGCAGCACCCGAGAGGTCTCAAAGGGCCCTCACCACCGCCGTGCCTCCCAGGAGCCCACGACAGCGGCGACATTTGCGCAGTCCGCAGCCCGCGCCAAAGCCGCGAGGTCTCAAAAAAATCCCCGCTGCACTTTCCTCCGCCGTGCCTTCCAGGAGCCCACGAATGTGGCGACAGTTGCGCAGTTCGCAGCCCCCGAGGGAGCAGCGAGGTCTCAAAAAATATCCCCGCTGCCCTCACCTCCGGCGTGCCTCCCAGGAGCCCACGAAAGCGGCGACGGTTGCGCAGTCCGCAGCCCCCGAGGGAGCAGCGAGGTCTCAAAAAGATCCCCGCTGCCCTCACCTCTGGCGTGCCTTCGAGAAGCCCAAGAAAGTGACGATGGTTGCGCAGTTCGCAGCCCCCGACAAAGCCGCGACGTCTCCAAAAGATCCCCGCTGCGCTTACCTGCGCTGTGCCTCCCAGCTGCCCACGAAAGCGGCGACAGTTGCGCAATCCGCAGCCCCCGCGGGAGCAGCGAGGTCTCAAAAAGATCCCCGCTGCCCTCACCTCAGGCGT